>APFE031434410.1:0-40213 GCA_000404065.3 Pinus taeda
AACACCTGAAACACAAAATATAAGAGAAATTAGAAAAGAAACAACAAAAAACAGTATGTAAATAAATAAATTGAGTTGCAACAGCTATGATGTTATGTCAAAAAAAATGATCTATTTGAGAAATGTTTTGGCAGCAGTGACAAGATATGAATCTTGAAATTGAAATCAATTCTTCATTTGTTCTATTATGAATCTGTTGGGTAATGATTTGGATAAAATTCCTTTGTTTTATAAAAATTTCTTTGAAAAATCACTCGTCCATAAATTGACCTTCTTTATTTTCCCAAGACCTGCAAAAAACGAGTATCCACCTGCAATAAAACATTCAATCATGGAGAAAGAGAGGTGATCGGGCTCCCCTAATCAAGAATTATGCAAAAAACAACAAGTAGTTACTCTGTAGAACAAATCCTTGGAGAAAATAACAAAGTAAAGTTTATTTGTTACCTGCGGGAGAGCAGTGGTCGACCATACTAACCAGCAGTGTTTTAATCACAACTTCTTTGTTTTTCGTCCAAATTGAGTGATTCCAAAGCCAAATGAGAGCTAATTCGAAGGTTTATCTCCATTAGAAACATGTTTTAAATATTCAATGATATGATATGTCAATTTTAGTTAGAACAACCTGCATAACATAGTCATTTTCGATTACCTAGCTTAGACCAACAGTTGATATTTCAAGCATAAATTTTTCGTTTGATGTTGGATTTGAATGATTCAAATTGAAAATAAAAATATATTCATTTATTTATCTCCAATAGAAACAAGTTTTGAAGAAAATAAGAATTGATAGGTCAAATACTGTAAGGGACAGCCAGAAAGACATAGTTTTAAGGGTGCAGATTTACGATAGACAATCAGTATTTTGATCATGAATTCCCCATACGATATCAAAAATGAGTGGTTATAATTGCATTGTAAACTAGATTCATAGGGGAATCTACCATAGTAATAGGTTTTAAAAATTCAAACATTTAGGCCTCCAAAAACAAACTGTCCCAACATTGTTCCTGAGCTGCCCACTAGACACCCTGTCAATGTTTTGTTTCTAACCTTTTAGTTTCAAATCCAAATTGAGTGGTTCAAATTGGGTTAGAAAGTACACATCAAGGGACACCTAGGGTAGAAACAGTTTTTAAAAATATTCACATTTGGTCCCTCAAAACATGACTGTCCCGACTATTTTTCCAGAAATCTCATCAAGCCTGCAAGCCAAAAAAATGATATTCAAACATTTTTTCATATTGATGATAAAAATGAATATAAGTGTTTGTAGAATTTTTATTTATATTATAAATCATATATATACACAAATGAATTGAAAAATTTATCATCGATGTTGATTTTGATAGCGTATCGCAACAAAAGAAACAACTAGTTTTACAAAAATAAAAAAAAAATGTGTTTGTTTTATTTATTTATTTATTTTATTTTCTCCACTATCCTACTCTTGCTTGAGAATCAAATATTTTTATGTATAATAGTATTTTCAATGGAGCTATTTTCGAAGTAAGGCTTCATGTATGCACATACCCAAATTTGAAAAATGCATGTTAATGCATATTAGGGTATGAGAAGCCAACTTCCCTTCAAAAAATGGTATCAAAATTTTTTGAAGCATAGAGTGATGTTGCAAACAAATGATGGAGTGAAACAATCTTCAATATATTCGTTACTTTCTTAATTTCCCATAGCCATCATACCATGAAGTTCTTGGGCTTTTAAAATGGTTTGTTGATGCATACTAAAAGAAACCTCATTTTCTTCCATAGCTTCTACAATTTTTGAATTTGAAACATTCTAAATCTCATTGTAATTTTTCTCTAGTGGCGCATGTGAGATAGAATGGGTGTGAAGAGTGGGTAAATTTGGCAGTTCAACATTGTAAGCATGTTGTACTGGTTTATTGTGGTGAGGGTGTAGAATTAGTTGAGCAGGAAAATATGTAAGGAATGGAGCATTGTGATGATGCGGTTGGTTGGGTTGAGTGGATAAATTTGATATACAAGCAGGATGTTGTGGAAGAGCTGGTGGAGAATATGGAGAATGTGCTTGTGCTACAAGATGAGGGAGAGTAGTCATGCAATCATAAGGTAAACCATGCCAAACGTGTAGATAAGATTGGCGGTTATCTTGAAATTGACATGGCTGCCCTAACACATTAATATTCCATAATGGATTATGCAAGTAAGAGAATGGAGAACAAGTGTTTTGAATCATACCTATAGGCCTTGTTGTAGCTTCCCTATCTCTTTGATATGCCACTTCCAAATTAGGTAAGGAAGAACAACCATCTATGGTATGCTCCTTTCGGTCTTGAGTGAAAAACACTTCATCAAATTCTGGATTTTTATGAACCTGAAAAACATCCAATTTTTCATTTAGAGAGCTAATAAAATCAACTTTAAAATTTTCAAATAAAACATTGATTTCAGCTCTTATGTCTCCTATTCTTGTAGCAGATTTGGAAAAAAATGAACAAACATCTCTAGGATTCTTACCAGCCTTGGAGATTCCTCTTGAATACCTTATGCACAACTCACAAACATCATCATATGATAATTGAATGACATCACCTTTTCCTATTAGATTTAAGAGTTCTAAAAATTCATCTATGATACCTTTAAGAATGAGTGTTTTTAAGATCTCTTTTTGCAAATGCTTATGTTTTGATTTTTGAAGGTTATATTGAAATCGATCTACATAGTCCTCCAAACTTTCATCTTCCCCTTGTATCATACCGAAAATATTTTCATTCGATTTGCAATAGTCTTGGTATTTCTTCAAGAATATGTTCTTCATGTCCTCCCATGATTGGATGCAATTCCCACCTAGGCTCATGAACCATCAGAGAGCTGCTCCTTTTAGAGTAAGAGGAAACACTTTCAATATTTGATCATTAGTACAATATTCATATCCTCTACAAAGTATTTCAAACTCAAATAAGAATGTATCTGGATCTTCGTTTGCTAAACCATGAAAATTTGGTAAAGATGGGGGAATTATGTGCATTTGTGTCACTTCTCCTAGATCTTTGATAGGAAATTCAAAAGTAAAAATGTGAGCCATTTCTTACCATAATAGAAGATGTTCTTCCTGTGTTTATTTGAGGCTCCTTCTTCGAATTTTCCTGTCAATTAGTTAGCAAAATGAGTGGTGCTTACATCACCAATTGAGGGAAATCATGAGATTTGTTTTTCAAAATTTCTATTTTTTCTAGTCATTCACACAAAAATTCAAACATCTATTTCTACCCTAGGTTCTTTAAGAATTTTGTTGGAAAGTGGGCGGGGTATCAGGGCTTTTACATGCTCCGTACGCATGTTCTTACCTTTCGATTTTAATACCTAATTCTTTCCTAACAGGCACTCATCAGATGCACACTACTCTTTAAAAATGGCTACACTCTCCCCGGCAATGACGCCAAAATGTGGAGCGATAAAAGGGTGTCTTTGTAACTCCTAATTACCTCACATTAATTGTCAACCCAGGGACGACTTTTTATTTCAAGAGTGTACTCAGTTTGAGGCGGCTATTTACTCAAGAGTATTTTTTTGCAGTATAGTGCTTAAAATCCAAAAGTAAATGAAAGCTGGAAACAAAATCTAATTGGAACAACAAGAAACTGAAATGTTCTAAACTAAATCATTCACTCAAACAACCATCAATCGAGGATATAGTAGCAATAACTCATTCCTCTAGAAATTGATGCAATTAAAATCAAACTGGAACAAGACAATCAATCTGGGAACGAGAAGCAACAACCAATGTTCTTTACAGTTGACAATCCTACTTTAAACCAATTAAAAGGAAATCGAAATTGAACAGAAGCTGTTATTGAAAGTAAACTAGGAAAACTCTTTACAAGAAAAATCTTGCAATTAATCAACAGAAATGAACAACAAAGTAAATGGACAACAAACTGGAATTAAAGGAATCGAATAACCAATCCTATTGAACAACAATCTGTAATGAATATCAATCAAATGGAACAACAAATGGAATGAAACCATAATTGAAATAGAACAGCGGAGCTTTATATTTGAAATGAGTAGCATAACAATATACGTTGAGAAGGATAATAATCTCTGTTATGATGGAAAAGAACAACCACATGATTCAATCTCAACTTGTGCAATAAAACAATTACATAAAATATTATAATAGCTCGCTGCAAAAACATGAAACTGTAAGGTAATACGATTCAAAGAAATAGGAACTAAATCAAACCATCACAGTACGGAAATTGGAAAGATATAATACAATAGTAGCATACTCCACTAGAGGTTGGGCCCTTAGTTGCCAGCGGATGCTGCTGTGCTACTTCAGATCAGGTGAATGAAGAGCAACTCCCAAATCATATATTAATCATCAAACTATGAAATCATTACAAAAGCTAAAGCTTTGAGAATTACAACATGCAACAATCTCCTTTTCCTCCTATTCTATTCTATCCCATCATCATTCTTGAATTTCCAACTTTGAATCCTCAATTCTCCCTCATTTTTCCATTCTTTTTCCCCTCTCCAAATTCATCCCCCTCTCTGATCTTTGTTTTCATTTAAATAGAGAGAGAGCAGAGAGCAGTTACAATAGAGATAGTTACAACATGATTCTCTTACAAAATTGGATTGTTTCCAGCGAATTCATCAACAATAAGATATATTTCCATCCATCTCTCAACAAGAGCAAGATGAATTTGGCTTTGCAGCTGAAATTTGGAGGACGACCGTAACAGTAAATCTGAGAAAATCGTGCTCAAAGAACCCTGCGTTTCTCTTTGCACAAGTCGAATTTGTGCAAAATGTTCTACATTGAAGTTAATTGGGTCTGTTCTGAACAAAACCCATGTTCCAGATTTTCCAGATTCGTCTTCATTTGCTCAGAATCTCAACCGCAAAATTGTCACTCCTTATTCCAGCGAATTTTTGAGTTGGCACTTTTAATGATCAAATCTTCAATTTGGAAATTACCTTGAAGGCTAAAAATGGTGAATAATGTTACAACCAATTTATTAAAACTATCATGGATAAAATCATGCATAATCATCAATTTATTAGAAATAAAGGAAGATAAATAATATTCATCCATAAGAGCATAAATCATTAATAAAATAGATTTAAATGATAAATTATAACAAATGATATAATAGAGAAGAGTAAAAATGGATGAAATAAGTGTTATAAAGTGGTCGTATTCATGGCCCAACACTCACTGAATCTGTTTTCAGCAGGTGGCCTAAATTTGAACTGGCTTTTTTGCAAATTTCTATTGTTCTACCCTTTGGAAAACCCCTTGCTAACGTTGCCTCGATTTCCCTTATTTCCCATAGAAATATTGTTACCTTTCTTGTCAGTCCACTTCTTTCCAATAAGCTCTCCCTTCTGATTACTTTCCTGATAACATATCCTTGCCTTACGTATATCCTCATCCATCGTTTCTGGGTTATCAAACTCAATTCTTTCTCTATAGCCACAGGTAAATTTTTGATGAATCGTTGTACCTTACCCTTTTCCTCTCGTATGTAAGACATATATCGGAGTAAACAGGTAAATCAGGTGATAAAATCATCCATTGTTTGCTACCCAAGCCGCAGATCGTGAAATTCTTTGGCTTTCTTGTCATAAAATCATTCAGTCATATATCTTTCCTTGAAGTATTTTTGGAACTTCTCCCAAGTGATATTTTGTTCATTTACCCCTCGCACAATCTTAACCTCTTCCCACCAGAAGGTAGCCTTTCTTTGCAGTTGGAAGATGGCCAACCTGGCTTTTAGGTTGTGATCATATTCATATAATTGGAAATACTTGTTCATGTTAATAAGCCAGGCCTCGGATTCCTCTTCCAACTCTCCATTGAATTGTGGCGGTTTTATTTTTCAAAATTCCCCTTGTAATTCTATTTGCTTCCTTTTTTATGCTGGGTGCTCGGAAGCATTATCTGATTTCTCTTCCCAATTCTCCTCCCCACCTCCAGTTCCTTCAAATTCTATGTGGTAACCTTGTTCTTCCGACATTCGTTCCTGTTCAAGGTAGGGAATTGGCTGGCACTGGTTCTGCTTATCAGGCAGTCTTTTCATAACTTTTTCTTGTTCCATGGTTAGTCTTGCATTGTCCTCCCGCAGGTGAGCCATCTCGTTCTTTAATTCCTGAATTGTTTCCAGTATTTTAAGATTGGTGTTTCGCGCCTCTTCTCCCAACTGTATCCATATTTCAATATTATTTTAAGGGAATGTCACAGGTCCCGGTCCAGTCATATTCCTGGGTGGAACAACGTCCATTCTTCTCATAATCTGTTGTTGACCTGTACTTAATACATCAGTGAGCTAACAATAATCAAGGAATTTTCAGGCATCAATAATCAATTACCAAAGGCCACAGTTTTGTAAGCTGGGCTCTGATACCACTATCACATCTCCGAAATTTTTCACAATATATAAAAAGAAACATACTAAAGAATTTAGTAATAATACAAGAAAGAATCATTGTAAATATATCGAAATCTGAAACATTAATCTCAAGACTTGATTCAATTTTTGATGTACATAGCAACACTCTGTTTCACATGCATTACTTTGATTATGAAATTTTCTATGCGATCCGAGTGTAATCCACTGTTGTTTCACATTTATTTGGCTAGATTTTTATTTTTATATACACAGTCACTTGCATCTACGTCTCTATCTACCCACTCTAGCATTAATTCCTCTACCTCGCCATGGCACCATGGCATGGCAGGACTACACCTCGGCCTTTGGACTCCTCGGGGCTCTAATCATATCAATGGTGATACCTTTGTGTCTTGGATCCTACGGCTAGGCATTCCTCAGAGGTTCATTCAAGCTCGATTACTGGAGTTTCCTTTTCATTTCGCTTCCAATTTGGGTTTGACTTTCTGGCCAGTTTGCTTGGTATGGTGCTTCATGCCACTGTGGTTAATAGAGGTGAATCCATGGATTTTCCTCTCGATTATTGCTTGTCACCCACTCTATGACCCTGGTAAGTTTTTTTTTGAGAATTTGGTTTCCAATTTGGCTATCTCTGGCTTGGTACAATGACCTTGATTCTGAAACTAATACACTTCAACCTTACATTTGTAGGTTTGAGGGTAAAGGGTTGAGGGTTTCGACTAGCTGTTTCGATAGGTGTGACTCCCTTCAAGACGTCTGCGTCTGAGGATATCTGGGTAAGACTACGACAATCCCATGCTTCTTGCCTGACAGGAGGAATATACAGTGGATTTAAGGTTCCAGTTAACTCCTCTAGATCTGTGCTAGTGTTCTATTATATATATGTTGATGGTTATGTACATCTGTCGGATGGTCTCCTTTGCAATGAGGGTCCACTATTGATGTATTAAGAGTTTTCGTAAGTTAATGTATTGGGTTTCAACAGAGGGTTTCGGCCGTTTACAACCTAGAACTTGGTCAAACAGATGTATCTATTTTCGACTTGGTATTTTTGGGTTTTACCCTCATACTACCTGTAATATTTTACTCTTTCTGTTGTGAATTTAATAGACTATCCGTGATTATTATTAAGTTACCTTCTATCATTAAATTCGCGTTCTCTTTCTTAACTGAGAATTAATGATGTCTGTTATTAGGGTTGTTCTTTGTTCATTTATGCAAAAGACATTTACATTGCTTATTTTCTTTTGACCTTTCGTCTGACCTTTCAGCATGGTTTTTCCTCCCTTTCACTTCTTTTCTTTGGAGCATCCCACAGTTAGGGGAGGTAGTTAGGGTTTTATTTCAGGAAACTTCCCTTGCCCAACTTCCCCATTTAGAAGTTACAAAAACCTTGTTTATTCAAAAACATCTTCTATTTCAAAGTTAACACATTGTTTAACTTAACAATAACAACCATAACTATCCATTTTGCTTCTTACTGTGATAAAATAAAATATTGCAGTATATTTGCTTACTGTGGTAAAATAAACATTTACAATATATCTTCCTTACTATGGTTAAATAAACATTTACAGTACATCTGTCTTACTATGGTAAAATAAATATTTACAGTATGTCTGGGGACATCACAGATCTACTCGTATTCGTAATCGGGCAAGATCATTCATGGGTAATAATCTAGGAATCTGAAGGGATCATTCACGAGTAATAATCTGGGAAGATCCATCTGAAGGGATTAATACCCATATCCACAGGTAACAATCTGGGAATCTGAAGGGATCATTCATGAGTAATAATTCAGGAAGATCCTTCCAAAGGTATGTATACGTATCCACGGGAACTAATTCGAGAAGATCATTTGCAGCTAATAATCTGAGAATTCGAAGGGATCATTCACGAGTAATAATTCAGGAAGATCCGTCCAAAGGGATCTACCTGTATCCATAATCCAAGAAGATTATTCACGGGTAATAATTTCAGAATCCAAAGGGATCATTCACAAGTAATAATCTGAGAAGATCCATCCGAAGGGATCCATGGGTAATAATCTGGGAAGATCATTCACGGGTAATAATCTGGGAAACCGAAGGGATCATTCACGAGTAATAATCTGAGAAGATCCGTCCAAAGAAATGTACCCATATCCACATCTAATAATTCGAGAAGAACATTCATGGCTAATTATCCGAGAATCTGAAGGGATCATTCATGGGTCATAATCTGGGAAGATCCATCCGAAGGGATCTACCCACATCAATAACCCAGGAAGATCATTCACAAGTAATAATTCGCGAATCCGAAGGGATCATTCATGAGTAATAATCTAGGAAGATCCATCCGAAGGGATCTACCCGTATCCACGTGTAATAATTCAAGAAGATCATTCATGGCTAATTGTCTGAAAATCTTAAGGGATCATTCACGGGTAATAATCCGGGAAGATCCATCCTGTTATCACTCAGATTTTCCCAGAAGTTGTAAGAAGGGGAAAGGGGTCTGAGGTAACCACAAACCAATATTTTAGATACAGAATCTAGCAAATATGTACCTAGAGAGGGCTCTATCTTTAAGTTTTAGCTTTGTTTTATAAGGTTTTAGGCTAGTTGTTGGAGCTCGGGGTTTTGTTTGAATTTGTTGGTGAAGTTCAATTGCAGATGGGTAGAACTAAATAGTTTAGTCCACTAGGCTAATGGAGTCAAGGAAAATGGCTCAACTGGGTTTGGTTTCTCAATAAAGGATGGTTTCACAGGGCAAGATAGCTGAACAGGGAGCAAATAAAGACTTAAAAAGATGGGATGGGCTTAAAGGGTTAAAGGGCAACTAAGAATCCTTCAACATACTTTAAGAGAGAAAAACATGACTAACCATCAATAAAGAGAAATTAAGAATTCTTTACTAAATGACTACGATGAATAAACTAGGCAACAGGAGCAATTAAGAATTCACTATTTATGCTAGTTTAGAAGAAAACATTGAGAACAAAAATGATTGAAGACAGATTGCACTTAAGCACTTTCTAAATTATTCCTTTTTGTTTACTATTAAGATATAGAACATAATGAATATAATAAACCTGAAAACATTAACACATGAGATATAAGATTCTTATTTGTTTGATGTCCAACACATGAATCCTGTGAAAAGTCCTTTACATCAATCCTTCATCCAGCCAACCATGAAAAATTTGTCCAACAACACTTTTTATTCCAAAATATCAGTTGTACAACTATGTCAAAGAATCCACCCTCAATACTCCGAATAGGGGTGTATTTATACAAAAAAATTACAATGAAATATCTCATAACAAAGTGAGATATAAACTAAGATGACTAATCATATCTTTCAAGAAAATAGGGCCAAAACACCTCGTATATGATAGATAAGGAAACCGAATGATTTTCTGTCCCTATTCTTGAGAATGTGGTGGAGTTAGGCCCTATGATTTGGCCTCTTGTTGTCCTTGCTATAATTATGTGCTGGCAGCTCTGTTTTGATCTTCCTACTGATACACTTTACTTTCATCTAATACTCTTTACCTGTTGATCTCTTTTCATCCTCTTTACCCTTATTGACTGGAGTAAAAATCAAAATTTACCTTTTACCACAGATAAATTACAAAATTTCAAGCATTTCTTCCCACCATTTTGGCTGTGGTATTTTGGTTTTCTGAAGCTTTCTGGGAGTTTCATCTATTACTGTATAACCGAAGAATGTGGGCTGAATTGGGAACAAGTGTTTTAGCTCATGCTCGACATAGAATAAGTTCTCTAGGCTGTCATAGAGAATTTGGCCTGTAGGGAGTGCTTTTATTCCTAATGCACTTGTCAATGAACTTGCTTGATTGCCTGCATATTTATTCAATTTATCCACATAATCTCTATGTTTCATTAATCTATTATTAATCACTAAAGGAGTTGGTAGCCCTTTACTTTGCAAATAGCAAACTTTTCCATGAAAGCGTTAATCTCTGCCTGCATGTCATGACATATCCTCTCTAAGTTTTGCATCAAAGTTTTCTTGGCTAATACCCTTTTGATTTCCAAAATGGTTTCTGTTCTATCTGTGATGCCAAATTCTTCTAGTTGTTCCTTATTCCTGGAATTCAAAAAATGTATGAGCTTATTGGCTTTCTCAGGCATTTTTCCTAATTGTGCTTTTGTCCTTTGAATTTCTTCCCGGGATGCCTTCACTAGATCAATCTCCTCAAAAATTGCTTGGATGGATGGCCAAACATCATTTATGGATTGAGTGATGTTGGCCAAAAGAATTTGCTTGATTTCTATCAGAGGTTTGTCAAAAGTGAGATATTTTTCTAATGTTTTCACTTTATTTTCTAATGTTTTAATCTCTCTTGGTTTTTCTACAACATTTATCTTTCAGAGATCATAGCTTCATTCTAGCTTGGCAAACTATTCTTTTAACTTGTTTAGCTCTGAAACTTGTAGTCTCATGTCATCAATTGACTTTATTAAGTCCTTTGTGCTCAAATTGGTACTGCTACCCTGTGTTGTCCCTATTGTTCTTGTCAGTGTGGCCACCTCTGTTGTGACTGGTGGAATATGTGGTGCTAATGTTGTCCCAAGTGTAGAAGGTACTACTATTGAGACTACTGGTATTACATCAAGAGGCTGAGAGGTCGACTCTCCCTGCTTGTGCTTCAGTGATTTTTCTAGTTCCTGTTTACTCTCATTCAGTCTTTCATTAAGCTTTAAAAGTAAATCCATCAACTCTTCTTTATATTTCTGCTTTACAATCTCTGCAGTCTGTGGATGCCTTGATGGAGGCGGCGTTAGCTGCTTTCTCAGGGCAATAATATCTTCATCTTTCTTTTTTATTAATGCTTCTACACCCTTCACATCTTTGGGATCATGTCCCAATCCAATAATAATTTCTTATAGAGACTTTATTATATTGTCTTTAGCCTGAGAGGAGGCTTTTTCTAAGTGTAGCTGGTCCATTGTGTTATCCAAAGAATTTTGTAACCTATGGGCCATCATTGCCTTACTAGTCAAGGTTGAATAGACAATTTCTCCACTTTGTTTGTGCAATTCAATCTGATCCATAGGATGAATAACTTTTGCCATGACCTCCAAATTTTCTCTGATATAATATGCTTCTAATTGAGGTTGTTGCACTTTAGGCTTGAAGTATCTCATTATCATTTTTCCCTCTTTAATGTCATAGGTTGACATTAATCTCTGTTGATTTGTGGGGACCATTTTCAAATATTGATTATAAATTTGGAGTCTCAATGGATCATTCCTGGCTTTGAATTTTGTAAATGATTTCTTGATATCTATGGCATCTTTCATTGCTGATCTGAAAGATGATACCTCTACACTTTGCTGCCTTTCTAACTCTTGCCTTTGTGAGCTAGTGGATGTTCCTCTTACTAGAAAAGTTGTTGGTTATCTACTCCTTCTCTCCTTTGACTATTTGTTGTCTCTTCAACAAATTCCGCCTCTAAAAGCGGATTTAACCTTTTCCTTTTTGTTCCAGGCTGCTCTGAGGGTCTAGTGGCAGGGGTAGCTACTTCCCTATCTCTCTTTTTATTCCTCTCCTCATTCAGAGGAGTCTGCAAGCTTCGAGGTCCTTCCACATTGGTTTGAGTTGGAGGAGTTGGCATTTGGACCTATTCTTTGGAAGTTTTAGTTTTCTTAGACATTGTAGACTGTTGTGTGACTTGAACACTGGTTTCTAGTTCTTTACCTTTTGATGACCCGGTGGCTGGAGTGTTGATTTCCTGTGAAGTTTGCTGAGAGGTTCCAGTAATAGATGCACAAATCAATGATCTTTGTACCTGCCCAAAAGAATCCAGGTCAAGGGTTTTCTCAAAATCTTTCATAACATCCTCAATATTGCCCTGCTCACTCTCATTTTCTACTGAGATCCCTTCTATCTATTCATCCATATTTGCAAACTGTTCAATCTCTGGGATCCTATGGTGAATGTATGAAGACAACTTTTTCTTCATTCTTCTATCACATATAAAGTTGTTAGGGTCATATGGTACCCACCGAAAACTCTTTTGTAACTTAAGATGATCTTTTAAAATTATTTCAGCTTCTTTTCATGCTTCCCTAGTGTTGCAGACAAAAGGGCCTAGTTGATTCTTAATTCTAAGCTGACCTTTCTTCTTGGCATTACAAAAATGGAATACGTCTGTATTTATCATTTTCCTAAAATATTCCAATGCAAAGAGTCTCATTGGAACATACTTTGATAGCTTAAAGGGGCAGATCTCACACCCATAGATCCTGGTTTCTGTATGGTTCTTATATAGGTACTAGTCACCTATCCTATACTGCTTGGATAGCTGGAATATTTTCTTCATATCCCCATTGATCCTACGAGGGGAAACTCCTGTCAACAAAGTGGTTTTTGGATGGACAAATAGACCTATGAACTCATTGTAGGTGTAAGGGGTCTCAAGGGACTTATGGAAAATGGGACTCCAAAATATAATAGATCTAGGATTTCCTTTGGTGTCAAGCTTCCTAACAAGAAAAGGAAAGTTCTCTGACTGATAATACAACATAAGATGATAGATGAAATTGGTATACTTGAAGACTTCTTCATCTTCCAGTGTTAGGAATTGATCATGAATCTTACTGGCAATGTAGGAAGCATAGTCATACTTAACAGCAGGTGGATGTCCAAGAGTAAAAATTGACAACAACACTAGGGTTACCTCATCAATGTATTCACTAGTGTTAAATCCAATCACTAAATATATCATATCCACTGTAAGTCTGCCCATTTCTGTGAAAATAGTCTGTACATAAGGAGGGGGCTTTTGGGCTGATGTTTTTCTAACATGAAGGTCTGACAGATGCGAATGAGTTCTGATTGGGGTATTTTAGTGGATTTCGCAAGCAAATATCCCATAGAAAGGGGAGTTAGGGCTTGACCAGGGGAAAATTGTGACATTTCATTTATGGAAGCAGATGTTATGGGGAAAAGAATTTCT
Source organism: Pinus taeda (assembly GCA_000404065.3). NCBI lineage: Eukaryota > Viridiplantae > Streptophyta > Pinopsida > Pinales > Pinaceae > Pinus > Pinus taeda. The sequence goes on from APFE031434410.1 coordinate 13,383, forward strand.
TGACTTGGGGACATAATGGCTCTTAGGTTTGGATCATAATTTGTCTGGCATTGATGAATTATATCAGGGAAAACATGGACTGAAGGAAGAAAACACCTGGGAAGGTTGGATTCCCACAGTCCCAGGATATCTGAGCCATTTGGGTAGTTATCTCTAGGTTGGAAAAAGACCTTAAGATGATTCTGGTTAGCGGATAAGTCCTTTATTTGGAAGTCTTTATCTGCAAGAGGAAGATAGTTTAGGTCCTTATGAGGGGCATTGAGAGGTGCAACGTTCAAAACAGCAGGGGTTTCCATTTCTGGTTCTTGTGGATTCAGAAATGGAATTTGGGTTTTCTGTGAGAAAATAGGCCAAACAGCAAGTTTGGGAACCTATATAGTAAAATAAAGTTTGGACTTGTACTGAATTTAGTTCTTTCTTATGGAATTTTCAGTGTAAAACCAAAACATGCAAGGTTTCGATGGAAATTGGATAAATACCTGTAATGGGGAAGTGAAAAATGCAATGGCAGGTTGAATATCAGGTTCTAGATTGCGTCGCTGCAAATTTTCTGGCCATGTGGCGGTTGGAAAGCTTTATCAGTTTGACCAGGACATTGCTTTGCATGGGAACACAGTTTTCCGTACAAAACCTTGAAAATGACATTTCATTAGTTTTATTCACAAAATCTAGGTTGGCGAGGGTTTTGGTTATCAAGTGAATGACGTAGGCACGACATGACAGTTTGTTGTATGCGAAGGGTGGTAAGTGGTATGGTTTCGCATTGCTTTTGGGATCGGGTGGTATTTAGCCAGGAGCTAGTGATCTCATTGATTGCATGACGCATGGTAAAGGTACAGGATGAAAACCACCTGGTGATCGCGCATTAAAACACGGTCACTGGGGGGCGTGATATCAATAATGGTTGTCGGATGAGGGGAGTGTGATCAGATGGGCGACGAGCGAATGACACGGCGGGGCTTTAACTATGGTGGGCCCAATTTAATTAAGAATTAATTAATTATAGTGAGGTGATTATGATAGGTCAGGAAGGTTCTTACTTAACTGTGAGGGTTAATTAATTCCTTGCTAATGTAGTGGGAGATCATTTTCTTAATGAGTCAATGATTGACCCATTAATCCGATTTTAACACTGTTTACACTTATATTTAACCCGGGCGGGATATTTAACATTTTGGGGATTTCTATATATATTTAATAATACGAGAAAGGGTGAAATTTTTCGAGAGTTATATAATATAAATTAGAAATTAATATGAAACAATGTGATAAAAGGTGCTAAGTAGAACATCAAAATGTACATTTAACTTAGGCTTAAGTGAAAAAAGGGGTTTTATGTAATATTGTGTATTTTTCCTAAGTAAAATAGAATTTTACTTTAGGAAAAGACTTATGAAAATGAATGAATGATGGTTTTAAGTACTTAGGCTTTTGAAATTATTGATCCAAGGGTCCAGTCCCTCCAACAGTCAGAGAAATTCTCTGAGCCCTTCCAATTTACCAAATACCTTAGTCCTTAGGGGAAATTAGTGAATAATTAGGGAAAATGAGAAGGGGAGTTAATCATTATGACTTTGCTTTTCTTGTGTTGTCTTCAATGTAGTGTATGCCTTATGATGAAAAAGTGAAAGATTAATGCATTTAGAGACATTATTCATCACACATGATTCTACAACATCATCTACCTACCCTACCTACTTTAACCTAACATTTTTTCTTCTTTATTAGGGTGCACTTAAGCTGGCAAACCCTCTTCAACTTCCTTTTCTTTTACATAATGATTTCTATCTAAGTCTTCATTTATTACATCCAGGGGCTCAGATTAAACTATTGAGCTCCTTTTTATTTACTCTACCTATCTAGTTATCTACCAAGATTACATTGTTTGGTCAGATATTTATTCTCTATTCTACAACATGAAATTGAAAGATGAATAAGCCAAGTTTAAAAAGTCTGACTATTCATGATTTGTAGCATAAGTAAGAAGCTGCACACAATTTGTTTATTAGACAAAATGAAAAAGTAGTGGCATTTAGACTTGCACACTTTACTGATATTTTTTGTTTCGAGTTCATTTTCTTTCATTTTTTCGAGCATCTTTATTCTTTTTACCCTTTGATTTTTCTTTTAGGGTATACCCTCTTTACATTTTTTAAATTTTTTGATTTTTTGAAAATATGGAAAACCTTTGCAACAAGAAAAGGTATGAACATATTATAGATCTCGTCAAGTCAATCATGACATATGACACCTATTGGTATAGGGGCCTAACACATCCGAAGGGATCTAGCCATATCTGTAATCCAGGAAGATCATTCACGGTAATAATTCGGGAATATGAAGGGATCATTCACAACTAATAATCTGAGAAGATCCATCTGAAGGGATCTACCCATGAGCTTATCTAGTCTGGCCTAATCCAAATGGACTCGAGCATATTTGACCCTGTGACCTCCCAATTCGCAAGTTACTTAATAATGGGAAGTCACCCAATTGGGCTATCCCTTAGGGCTCTATTTTCATACTTATATATTTTAGCTTGAATTTTATTGTTTTCTTTCAATTTATTTACTGTCAGGTTATGTGAAAAATTATTGCAGTTACTTTGTAAATTTTATGTTTCACTGCATTTAAAATTTAAAATTATGTTGTTAAATATAACAATGACTAAGGTTGGAAGGCTAGTATACATTTAGTTACCCGATTAATGCATAATTAGGAATTTAGATATGTTAAGTAAAATAATAACTATCTCCAATAAGTAAAAGAAATAGTTCCCATCTTCCCTAGAAAGGGAAATATGGGGGGGCGGGCGGGGGGGGGGGGGGGGGGGGGGGGGGGGGCGGCGGGGGGGGGCGGAGAGGGGGGGGGGGGAGGAATACTCAGTGAGCTCTCCTAGAGCTGGGTGGAATAAACCAATGAGAAGAATACTCAGGAACAGTATGGAGAGGTACATGACTTAAGGCTGGAAAATGGAGTCTTAAGGCCCAAGGTACTCGACTGTAGTTGGATATACACTTACTTAACTGTAAGGAAAAATGAAAGTTCTAAGGGGGAAAGTCTAGACGTAATCGCCAGACTCGTGGCTGGGAGGAGAGAATTTCCAGAAATATATAGATTTTATATATATTCTCAAGCAGCAGAGAGATAAGTAAAATAGCATGCTTTTAGACTCTTGGCTGGGAGGAGAGACTTTCCAGAAACAAATAGATTTCATATATATTCTCAAGCAGTAGACAAATAATTAAATAGCATGCTTTTAGCAAAAAAAAAAAAATATATATATATATATTCGAAAGCATTAGACAGATAAATAAAATGCATGCTTTCATAAAATTATATATTATATTATATAATATATATATATAGATATATATATATATATATATATATATTATATATATATATATATATATATATATATATATAATATATATATAGGTAGTAGACAGATAAGAAAAATACCATGCTTTCAAAAGACCACATGCTCATAGGCAGGAGACAGATAAGTAAAGCATAACGTTTCGTACAATAAGGTTTAAAAAGTATTTTTACAGTTCTAAAATAATTAAGTAAAATCTTCTTGAATTTCATTTCTGAACCGAACCATAATCGAAAATGCTAGTCGAGGCATAAATGGTAAAACAATATATTAAAAACTTAAATGTTAACTAATAGACATGAGTACTAGAGAGTAAATGTAATTCCTTTCTTCTATTCTTTAGATACTCTATACAAACTTAAAAATTGTAGAAACCCATTTTTTTAAACAGTGAAAACAGTCCCTTGAAGTATTATTACCAGAAATAGAAATATAATACTCATAACAACACTAGGATTTTCGAACCAATTCCACTCAAAACCAAGCCTAACAACTATTAATCGGCTATCTAAATTCTTATCTAGTTACTGTTCGAAATAAATAAATGGGGAATAAGAAAAATGCAGTAATTCACATATGCAGAAGTTAATGGCGAACTATATACATTATGCAACAATTTCCATTACTCAAAACATGAAGTAATCAAGTCCATCGCGGTAGCAACTGCATCAGTTAAGTACGCAGCGGACAGTTACACGAATGACTTTAAAATTATCAGTAAAGGCTACTAAAATTATTAACAAAATACCCTGCTTCCTTGCATAAATTGGCAGCAAAATTAAATATGAAATACATAAATATGAGTCTAGAATTCCTGCTATAGGAAAACCCTTGAATATGTCATATAAACCCCAACTCAAAATTATACAACAATTTAAATAAAACCAAAGGGAAAGTTTCGGCCCTTAGCCTTGGGCGCTGAGCACACTACAAGTTTAATAATCCATAAAGGAAGAAAGTATGGAACTAGAGGACAGACTTCCAACCTAAAAGCAACCAAAGTAGACAACCATGAGGACTTCAGCATATGCCTTGACAACCTCAAACAGAACGGACACGTTGGAGGAGGCTTACCTGCAAAAGAATTCTCTTATTTAGCAACCGACTAAGGGTTTAGAACTTGCTGAGAAAGTGAACAAAAGGAGCGGCCATAGGTAGGACAGTCACCTATGTGTGGAGGAATCCCATTGTTGGCAGCTCATCTACATTGCCACATAAGTCAAGACCTCTTTCATTTCAGTGCTCTTTACTACAAAAAGAAACAGTTAATTAACTAGAACATCAGAGGATTTATATATATATATATATATATATATTCCTTCCTTAAGATTACATTGACCCATGTCACCTTCCGTGGCAGCCGAATACCTGTGAACCATTCATGAGAAAGGATGGCCACCAGTTAGCTTCCAACCCAGTCGATTGACAGTCATAGAAACCCTACCTATGCCACATGAAAAACTTGGACCGAGCATAAAGGAATAGATGAGAATACCTTGTGTTGTCCGGTGGTTAGTGATTGCCATAGCTTACGACATTAAGAATATTAGGAAAGTTTGGAAGCTCTCAAGCCGAACCAGCTACAGAGTAGCAAGATCCTCCCGCTAACCAACTCGAATGACTAGCTAACCGACCCCATGGGGTGAACCATTGAGTTTGTTAAACCCTAACCCTCTCGCACCATTGGATTGCCTTCCGCAGATTGATGGTCGAGAGTGAGGCCATCTGTAGCTAGCCATCTTGTCACACTGACCTTTGTAGGCTGAAGGAATGGCTATATTCACAACGCATGGCGTGGCCTTCAAGGTAAATTAATATAAGATCACGATTTTGGTATTACACCATGGGAGTTCATGCAAACGATAAGGTTATGTGTGTATGACAACCAGCTTGTACAACACATTAATTTAAATAGTGTTAAAATCTGTAACCACTACAACAAAACCCTATGATTAACATCCCTTTTTAATTCATTTTTTGTGTCTAGAGCCTATTTTTGGTGCTATATGCTTCCATTTATCAAATATGGTGCAAAAATTGATGCAAAGTTTGCACAAATTCTTACATCAATTTTAGCACCAGGTATTTTAATAGGTTTTGCACCAAGTTTTACACCATGTTTTATGCCAGGTTTTATGCCAAGTTTTGTGCCATCCTTTGCACCGTGTTTTGCATCAAGTTTGGCACCTAATTTTGTTTCACCAACTTTTTCATCCTCTATTTCATCCACTTTTTGCGCCTACACTTGCATCAACTTTTTCATCATCTCTTGCATCCTCTTTTGCATCATTTTTTAAATCATTTTTTGCATCCCCTTTGTCCCAAGTTTTGCATTGAGGTTTGTGTCTAGTTCTGCATCTACATTTGCATCTACTTTTGTTGCATCCAATTTTGCATCTTGTTTTGCATCCATATTTACATCCTCTTTTTCATCTGTTATCATGTCCACTGTTGTATCCAATTTTCTTGTGCCATAATTTGCACCTAGTTTGGCACCTCCCTTTGCACACATTTTTTCTTCTAATTTTGCATCCACGATTGCATCCACATATACATATAGGTTTTTATCTTATTTTACATTGATTTTTGCATCCATTTTTGTATCCACTTTTGCGTCAAGACTTGCATCAAGTTTTGTGTCTCATATTGCCTCTACTTTTCAATCGAATTTTGTTCCATCAACTTTTGCATCCGTTGTTGCACCCATGTTTACGTCTGCTTTGAATCCCTTTTTACATCTTATTTTGCATCTTCATTTTCTTCTTTTTTTCCATCTATCATTACATCAACTTTTTTTGTACCACAATTTGTGCCATGCTTTTCACTTACTATTGTACCCTCGTTTTCTTCCAATTTTGCATCCATCTTCGCATCCTAGTTTGCATCAAATATTGCATCTAGTTTTGCATCCACTTTTGTGTTGGGTTTTGCATCTTATTTATATCTTATTTTTCATCTAATTCCATTGCATCCATATTTTGAGTCCAATTTTGTTTCCCATGTTTCACCCATGTTTTCATCCACTTTTGCATCCCTTATTGCATCTTGTCTTTCATCTAAGTTTTCATCTTTTTTTTTTCTGTTATTACATCCACTATTTTTGTGCCATATCTTGTGCCTACCATTGGAACCAACATTTGATTCCACTTTTGCATCTACATTTGCATCCTCTTTTGTTTCTAAGTTTGCATAAAATATTTTTTATGTTTTTTGCATCCTATTCTGCATCTACTTTTACATCCATCTCTGATGTGTCCAATTTTGCATCTAATTTTGTGTCCACTATTGCACCCATGTTTGTTCCATGTTTACATCCCTTTTTTCATCCAAGTTTTCCTCCTTTTTGCATCCATGTTTGTGTCCTTTTTTGCGTTCGTTGTTATATCCACATTTGTTTCACCGCAATTCATGCTAATTTTTATGCCTACTATTGCACCCATGTTTTCTTCCACTTTTGCATCCACGTTTGCATCATATTTTGTGTCAGAGTTTGCATCAACTATTGCATCTACTTTTTCATCCACTTTTGTGTTAATTTTCCTGTGTTGTTTTGCATATACTTATGTTATGTCCACTCTTCATCCAATTTTATGTCTATTGTTCCCCCCATTTTGTTTTCACTTTTGCATCCATTTTCCAACACTCATCATATTTTTTGCATTAATGATATTTCTTATGACATTGACAATTATGAACAACTGATGACAATTTGAATAATTATGCCAATGATGATAATGAAGATGATGACGATGACATGAATTGTGATTACAATGATAACGACAATGCTGACAAAGACAATGAGGGTTACAATGATAATGATGATGACAATGCTAATGCACTTGATCAATATTCCCATGTTTTAAATGTTATCATGGTCATAATCATAATCATTATCTTTGTCATTGTCTTCCAAGTTATCGTCATCTGATCATCATTATCATTATTTTCATCTTGGTCATCATCAACAACAATAATTTCATGATTGATCATGATGATGCCCATGACAATGATCAAAACAATGTTGATAAAAATTACAGTAATTATGATGATGGGGATGATGAAAATTATAATGATATTGAGAATGATAGTGATGATGATCATCATCAATTATCTCTAAAAAATAGGGTTGTTATTTCTCTTGCATATATCATGTGTCCTAACAACAATTTTCTATCATTGATAACATTTTTTGGGTTGATGATATTTCTTACGACACCTATATGTAGAAAATCTTGTAGATTCGCAAGGTCATGCAATGTACTAAAGCTCAGGATGGGAATCTACCTCTACTTTCAACCAGCGGAAGCCAATAGATCGATGAAATCAATATGAACAAGAAGAGTATAAATCAATGGCACATAACACAAGATGTATATGGGGAAAGCCACCGCTCAAAAGCTCACTATTTGTATTGCACATATCAGAAATATGAGTGAAGATACAAAGATTTTTCTCACTAGAACAATTTGCATAAGTATTCTCAACTCTCTCAGCTCACAAGAAATCTCTTGGCCAACAATTAGCCAATGATGCAGCTATCCAAGCCCTTAATCTCTTGTGTAATTCCTAGGATGAATAACCCGTATTTAAAGGGAATTCATACTTCCAAAACTGCACAATCCAAACATAGGATCAATCTCTGATGCATGCATGATATTTACACTCGAGTAAATAATACCACTAATCATACATTGTCCCTACACTCTAGGTTCAACCGGGTCTTTCTCTAAACTAACATTGATGAGATTCTCATGAGGGAATCTTCTGTTAACAAGAGTAGCATTAGTGGATGCATTAGTGCACCAACTGACTGTTAGTCCTCTATTAGTTCAAAAAATAATTTAGAACTAATTTAACTAAACTTAACTTCGTAAAGAGAGTGATCGAATTTTTAGCTCAATTTAAACTCATACTGGACTGCTAAAATTTAGGGAGAACATATACATGACTTCAGAAAGACTTCCTACTCGAAATTCCTAAGGTAATTAAGTTAATTAAAATTAACTAACTATTTACAAAGTTTCTATGAGAATAGAATTCAATTTTAATTCTTAGTTTAATTCAAGGACAAATTAAACTAGAATTTCTTATTGTCATTTATCAACACTATAACTATGAACAACTGATGACAATGTGCATCATCATAATGATGATGATGATTACACGAATGGTGATTATGATGATAATGCAGTGATGAAAATAATGATGATGATGGTGGTGTTGATGACGACAATAATGAAGATGATGACAATGATTATGATGATGCTAATGACCTTACACTCATGGATTTAGGAACTTACTAGTTTCAAGATAATCTTCTACATATGTATTACTATCAGACATTTTACATTTTCTGTCTCTCTTGGGATATTTTCCATATTTTCCTCTTCTTAATAATATCTATCAACTTTTCCATATACATGAGATAGAGTTAGAGAGTCACGTCATCTATAGATGCCCCATTTATTATGAGATTCAAGGGATGTTTTATTGTCTTTATCCAGATTTGGAAGGATCATTTTTTACTCTCTTTCAATACATGTCTTACTCTATTTATGAGGGAGGTCATTGGATTTAGATATTTATATAAGGGCTTATGTGGCCTTCCCCTTTTCAAATATTCCAAGGGGATCACTTCCTTCCATGTTTTCTTTCCTACATAGTGGCAAAATTGAAAAACCATGATTTAAAATTCTTCAACTATAAAATTGGTGATGCCTCATACCTCTTCTTTACCCTCTCAATAGGACATCTTTCTTCAGAGAAACTATTGAGGATTTCCCATCATAGATTGCAGGTTTAATGTAATAGGACCTATTACCCTACTTCATGTTGAGAAACCAAGTGTTAGAACAAAATGATTGATTTATCTGAACTTGATAATTACTTGTGAATGCTTTTCGGCTTCTTATTTCTTACATTGTCTTCTTCATCAAGTAATTACACAAAAATGAAAAACATAAAGATCACAATGAAGCAAAGAACACCAAGAATTAGGCTCTGATCCAGGACAAAACCCCATAAGGGGGGAAACCGAAAAATACTTCTCTTATAAAATTAGATCAAAATGAGATATACAAGACCCAAGATATAGACCAAAATTTCCAGAAATATCCAAGTCAACCCTACTCAAAGTCTCCTCCAACAAATTCAAAGTCAACGAAATTCAACGTTGATTAAACACTCTAAAATAAGGTTGATTCACAAAAATTTTGGACCTTTAGTGAAGGATGAAGTTTAGACCTCTAATTTTCATAGAGAAGCCACAAAATTTTCACACGTGTGTGCAAAAACAAGCTAAAAAAATCATAGTTTATCTATCCTTTAATTCTAGTTGTCTTTTATTCTTGTTTGGCACAAGAAATAATGTTTTGTGATGATAAGTGATTGGTATTCCAAGTGATCGAGTTGATTGATATGTATACCTATCCAAAAGGGTCGAATAGACACCTCTAAGGATGACTTGTTCAAGGGGGGCCGACTTGGTCTTGTGTTGTTTCTTTGACTCAAAATCAAAATTCCTTTTCTTTTTCTTTCAAAAGTCCAAATGGGACTTGACTCAAATACATTTCTCTTGAATCAAAATAATTTATTTTTGACTCTATAAGCATGAATAACATGATTTGACGAAAATGAAATAATAATAATTAATATAATAATAAATATTAATGATAAAAATTACATTTTGTTGCATTATGAAGACCACCACTAGTTACATTTTTCAACATTCCCTCTAAACTAAGGAGGTACTCATAATGAGACAAAATGTACTCTCAAGTTGAAATATTCATATAATAAGATCTGGATTGATAAGCATAAATGATGATTTACATCATCATAGCCAACATTATCAAAATAGCAAGGCCTTTACTAACAAGTTCTATCTTTCAATTAGATCAGAGCACAATGTTGGGAGGCATAAAATTGGACACCACTGCCTCTCTAGGCACTTACCCCACTAGGATGTTCACCAGATATGTCCTCATATGATCATTTCCTAATGCACTATCATATTATTTGACACCAGGAAATGCCAATCCTCATGACTATTCTTATCTTGGAATGTACTTGACATGTGGTGGTTAGTCCTAGTCAAAGTACAAATTCTCAAAGAATATTGGTCCCAGATGTTTATCTAATCCACCATTCTCCCTACTGGTGTCTTTACTAGGCTTATGACTATATTTCATGGCCATAGTACATCACACATGGATCATATGGTGTCAGCCTTCACTCCCTCTCAACCAGGGATGAGCCATCCAAAAACATAAGCTTTTCTCAATAATACCTATCATTTTCATAGAGAATAACATCATTATTTTATTTTCATCACATGATGCCTTTGTGAATAAGAATTCATATGTTTGTGGCAAAATATTTCCCCTTTTGTCATTTGTGATGAAAGAAAACAAAAAAGTGAAAGCCAAAATCATTAAAGATACTCTAGAATGATTTATATAATTCTAAAGTCTAAGATTGAAGTGAAAATTCATGTAAATTTTTTTATCTATGAGTTGTGCCAAATTTATGAAAACCTCATTCCCTAAGTCCTATATATAAGAAAAGGAAAAAGAAAGAAAAATAAGGACCAATGAATGGTAACTCATGTATTCACTCGCTCTTTGGCAAACATATGAATATATACACTCCTAGTCACACTTGATCACATGTTCGTGATGGTTAAATCATGAAGTCCTCTTTTCCCCTTGTGTTTTCACTTCATCATTTAAGCACCTAATTGAGAATCTAGGGAATGTTTTTTGCCTAAGGGTTTCATTTCTACTATTGGTTTACTTATGTCACAATATGGTCAATTTATGTGATGGGTTGAAATACTTAAGTTTATGGAGTTATTAAAACGGTTTATTAAGTTAGTCACCACACATACATGTATTACATCTCAGTGATTCACATGTGTGGGTTGGCAACTAATTGCTTGAGAAATTTAATGGAAACTACTTTAGGTATTTGATGGTATAGATTACAAAATCTATTGGTAAACATTGTGATTCATCCTTTCTTTTCATCAAGACACTTGATAATATTGAAGTCACTCCCAATAATCCTTGGAGATGGGGAGTATTAGTTAATTGTACTGGAAATAGAATTAGGAAATAGAGGTTTTCCATTTGAGATATTGGATTCATAGACATTAGATACATGATATTAGTCATCGATGTCAATTAACTAAAATTGTATTGTCATAATGTGAAAATAGGTAAACATATTGGTAACCTTGATGTCTCAATCATTCCAAATAATAGCCATTCCACCAAAGTATCTCTAATATCAACCACTACTACTTGGAAATTCATCCCCCATTTGCTAATTATATGAGGTAGAACCTCACTTAACATTTTTTTTTATTATGTCAACATTATTGATGGGTGCTTTGCATACCAGTTTTATTTTAGGAGTCTTTGTTTTCCTTTACTATTGAGGCCCCTCATGTTCCATGAGACTATTTTCATGGAGAATTTACGCAAAAAGGAAGTATAATGTGACTAATAAAAATCATTTTTCAATATTTAAGTGCTTGGACAATTCCACTTCATGATTCTTATATTTCCTTAACCTGGGACCAAATGGTGAACTTGATGGCCCTAAGGGAAATTGAACAATGAAAATCTTGAAAGGAGGTGACTTTTGACTTTATCACATACAATCTAATATACTAAAAAAAAATATCCAAAACAATTTCATCAAGCAATGAATCATTACATTATAAAATACAATCTATAAACCTTTTGGGAACTTTTTGCTAAACCATGCTCAAAACCATGCTTAATATTTAACAATAGTATGGAAAATAACACAGTTTCATAAATTAAATAGCATGTTATCAAGCCTAAGAAATGTCACTAAAATAAAACTAAAAAGCATGGAACTAATGGGAGTGAACACTCAAGGCCACCATAAGACAATGAATCTATTAAGACCAAGATTAATGGGGACAAAGATATACAAAGGTATTGTAGTGGCTACAACCAAACTCCAAAATTTCCCCTTAGCTTCATTTTGGAGCCTTCCTACCAACCATCCTTAGCAGCATGTCTTGCATTGTCAAGTACATAGGCTTCAACAGAGTTTTAGTGGCCTGCAAACTTGTGCATGTCAACTTTCTTGTCTCTCCTCACAGGCTGTCATTCCAAACTTAGGTAATTTTCTGGTTGAGATGTTCACCCAGAAAATTGCATAATTCTGGAGGGAAATCGACCTTCCCTCCAAAAATTGCACAATCCTTGTGCACTCGAAAATTGCGCAATCCAGCCAGGCATCCCTCCCTCATGAAATTGCGAAATCCAGCCTGACACTGGGCTTCATCCCAAAGATTGTGCAATTCTAGGAAGCAGTGAGATGCTGACTCCAGAAATTGTGCAATGCCTAAGGGAAAACCAACCTTCTTCAACCCAGAAACTGCTCAAATCCCTATCCCGGGCTTGCAGAATACTTCATGTGCCTCCAGGTTGACAGGTCCCCTCCGGGACTAAGCTATCATGATTTGCATGCATGGGTTGCTTTTCCCGAAAAAGAAAAAGGGAAAGCATCCCTAGATTTTAGGGATCTATTTTTAGGAGCTGGAGGATACATGAAAAGATCGTTTTAGAAACCTCCCGCCAAGTGTCTCCTTTTCCTAGATTTGTGGCATGCATGTGATAACCTCAATATTATCCAAACTCAATTGTCGAACGCTGCAGAGATCATTCCTCACAACGATCTTGAAGCTCTAACAACCCAAATTGCATCTAGGAGTCTTCGGCACATTCAGCTCAACTTTTTCAGGGTATGTCAAGTGTTTTTCTGTCTCTCAGTAGTACAGGTTCAATGGCCTCCAAGAGAGTAGGGTCAAAGGACACCGCGGGAAGTGCAACTTGAGATGCAGTTGAACAAGTGTATATGGGCTTGCCCATTTATGGAGACACCAAGCCGGTCATAGAAAGACACATCAAGATGAAATTGTAGGACATCAATGATACATTCTAGAGCACATTTAAGGAAGATATGGAATACCACAGGGTCTATGTAACCATATACCAATCTGGATTTTACCAGATTTCATGCAGGTATCCCGCGTTTCCATGTGTGGACATGATACCTTAGATTGTCTCACACATTGATCGTGAGAAGCAGATGTTGAGAAGTGTCAGTGAGATAGAGATTGCTACCTTCAGGGAAAAGGACTATCATGAGATGTACCACTTTCCACAACTAGTGATCACATTGGAGAAACCATTTTGCACACACAACAACACAAACTCCAGAGATATCTTAGAGAGTTGCGTGAAAGGGCCAGCCAAGTTTCAAACAAAACCCTTCTTGGTTTACAAGACAAAGATACTACAGAAGGCATATCAATACTTGGTAATCTTTGCATGCCGCTTATACGACCAAGAGAACACATAGACCTTCCCAAAAATTAGGTGATTTTTTTGGACGAATTGGCCAACGAAGGAAGGCCATGCAACTGGTCCGACATGATGGCTCTCAAGTTGAAGGAACAGGTGACAAAAGCCTGCCACTTTCCCAAAGGTCAACAAGTAGAGATATACATGTTTGCTTACATTCTAGATTCAATTTGTGCCTGTCAATAGTTCCCAGGTTTGTAGTGGGCGTGGACACCTTCAGAAACCTCTGTGCACACTTATTGTAGACTGTTCTTCCAATGTAGCTTCTGTAGATTCATCACACAATTTTTAGACCACTTTGTCACCCCGATGTATAAAATGATATTTGAGCAGGATCCACCTTACATGTCGCACACAGCAAAGGATTCACTAATCAACATAACATATTGGTATTCCTCACCCCTTGGAACCTTCATACAGATGTACAGCGTGGAGAAGACTTCACATGTTTTACCAAAGTTTTCCATGGACAAGCTCATCATGCAAGAAGTGTCGTATCACACCTCGACAGGGTTGTCAACTAAACTGCACAAGAAGAAGAAGGCACCTTAGCCCGCTCTTCCTTTGTAGATTGGGTTGAAGAGATTCACCTTCGACATCAGAACTTTCAATAGTATGACCTGCATTACTTTGTAAAGGACCACTACGCGAGAGTGTAATTTCCTTGGATCCACAGGGCGTGTCATTGGCCTGAGGAAGACCCATGGTGATATTGTCACATATTCTCCAGGATCAATGAACTGGTTGGCATAGTTGTGGAATGGTTAGCGAAGCAACGTGAGGTAGTATCTTAGAGAAAGCCATCATAAGCACAAACCTGCACATGAAAAAAGAAAGAGAAATGTTGATGACATCACAGAGGAAGAACAAAGTCGCAGGTTAAAAGCAAATCCACTCGTGATGAAAGAGGATTTGGAGATTGAGGCTAAAAGGCAACAACGCGATAAGAGGAACACACAAAGGAAAACAGATAAACAGAGGATGGAGGAAATAGAAAAAGTGTTGCAAGAGTTGAAGCAGCGACTCTGGGAAGAACAAGAGTTGTGCAGAAGAGAGAAGGAATTACAACAAGGACAGATATATCAAGAGGTGTAGCATGCATAGATTGATGAAACTGCATCCATACATGTTATAGACTCATCTGAGCAACTAGCACATAAAAGACAGGATGAGCAATCGCAAGAGCAGGACATAGATCAAGAGATTGAACAGGTGAACACGAACATGGTGTAACCATAGTTAGATCAGGATATATACCTCATGCCTCATAACTAGGAGGTCACCCCCAACAACTTCACCAGATTTGGAAGCAAAGCAAGTCCCGAGTGATCAAGGAGACACAAAGATCCTTGAAGATAATCCGAAAGCAGAGATGCACAACATATCTTTCGATGAGTCATAATACAGAGTTGTGAAATCATGCGGAGTACCTACTCTATATGTCCAGACATCTCCTGCACCCTTTTAAGAATGAGTGATCATATACAATGTCCACAAGCATCCAGTAGCATTGGTCGATGCTACCAGTGAAAACGCTGAAGTCACCAACTTGAGTGTTCAATTCTTGATAGCAAAAAACGAGTGAATGTCTAAGGCATTACAGGCGTCCAAGCAGGGAGGAGAACATGTTACATCATCTGCCAAAGCAGAGTTGAAGACACCCAATCCGGATGAAGTATCATCCCTTAAAACAATCATGCAAATGTTGTATTCCAGATTCAGCACCATGCATAAGGCGGTTGTCCATCTCAATGGTTGGCAGTAGCGTTATGCTAGTAGAGAATGCATCTTTTCAAATCTACACATTGTTGTTGACCACATGCAGACATGGATAATGAGATACAAAGGAGCTCCATTTTATTTTCCAAAGATGATGAAGCCCAAGGCAGTAGAATTGAAGGCACACATTAGGAATCAAATCCGTAACTATGAGGAACTCATGCAGCTCATCACCAATTTGTAGGCTTCACATGCATGAGTGCTTAGAAGCATGGATGTCATTCTCCGTGCGAACACAATCCAATATATTGGCATAGTCACCGAGGCTAGGTCAAAGAACCAAGTCCAAACAGTGTTGGACATGTACTTTGACGAGTTGATGCATGTAGCCACCAGTGCAGACTTGGAGATCAGCGTAGACAATATTCATTAGTATGTTTCTAATCTAGTTTCACTCAAGACTATGATGCACATGTTAACATACGAGTTGGATAAAGATGTCAGATCAGTGACCCAGATGCAATAGAGGCAAGAGTTTGCTTTCAGTAGGATGTCACCATTGAGCACACGAACACCATCATAGACTACCAATATTGGCATCAGTTCGCAACCATCGATCATCATGAATATGTCGAAGAGTTTGTCTTCCCATAGTCGTTTGAGTCTTAGTAGTGTTTTGCATTTCTTTCTCAATCCTATTTTGTCTCACATGAGTACATGTGCAGATTGTAATGTAACATCTTGTAAAAGTGAAATACCAAGTGTCAATGGTCGAATGTAACAGTCATGTAGTGGTTGAAGAGTCATGAGGGTAGGTGAAGAGTAACAAAGGGGAATGTCAAGGGTCACCCCACCTTTTTCTATTTATAGAACCTCATAACTCATTGTATAGGTTTTTGGGAGCGAAGCTTCCTATAGGTGTATCTTAGAAAAATCTTGGAGTGTATTGTAACTAGCCTTGGCTTCTCCACAGTGCAGAGCTAGTACATCTCTTTGGAGGAGCAGGCGGCAGTGAATGTACCCTTCTACTGTCAGAACTAGTGGCATGTCATGGTTGCACTGTATGACTAGATATTTCACTCTTAATATAACAGAGCTAGCACATTTCATGCATATGTTATTATTGTACTTCAGTTGTCTTGGTTACTCCAACGATATATGTAGTTGTTTTCTTATGTGTGTATGTATGGAATATTTCTATATATGTATGTATGAATCTTGTTGGGATGTGTTGTTTGTTTAACCATCACTTTGGATTGTTGGTTCACCTACCTTCTATCTTGTGATGTATCTTTTCTCATGTGTTGCCTTCCAAGCTATGTGTTTCCACAAGTTTCCAAGGGGTGCACTCATTCCACTTTTCGTGTGTTAGAACCCTTCATGTACCTTCCTTGGCTTGTTGTGCTAGCCACACCCTTGCTACCATCAAGCACATCCTTCTTACCTCTATGTGCAACCATGGTCAAGGCGATACTATATGACCCACTACTAGGTATCCTACACCAAATGGTCTCAGTTCTAGTTGGGACTTCTGATCGAGGAGATCCCCTGACATGTTGGCAGGTCCAACACCATCAACACTTCTGGTATTAGAAGGAGGGAAAGATGACAAGTTGTGTCCTTAAACCTTATTTTGAATATTTGAATATCCTTCATGGATATTGTTAGACTCATCCCTCTGCGTTTTTTCTCTACTATCAAACATCTCGACATCATGAGGGATGTTTTTGCTCTCTTTTCAGAATTCACGTATGATGGTGAAGGCAGAGTGATCTAGCTTGAGTACTTACAAGACTTCTATGCATTTATTGATGATGTAGATGACTTCTCTGATATTGAAGAGGCTAGCTAGCTTCTTTCACACACACTTCATGAATCCCACAATGATGGTGCAACGGCCTACCACCCGACAGTGTGCACTCACTTGAGCAGTTATGTGATCGCATTGAATCTACTTTCCAATATTTTGATTCGAAACCTCTTGACAAAAAATTGTTAGAACAATGGAAGACTCCACAAGAATAGCCTATGGATTTTTGGTAGCTCTTCCATGTATTGCAGCTTCAAGCACTAAAAATCCATAAGAGGTTTCAATATCTTTGGGACATAGTGGTTGTCACAAGTGACTTTCCACGTCCACTCATCAAAGAGTTCCACCATCGCATAGTGATGTGGGAGAACACACACACACGTCTGTTCAAATATCACATCCTCCCAACATCCCTTCTCTCAATTTTCACGCAGATTTGGTTGCAAAGCCCATGGGCTGTCACATGAAATTGTTACCACAAAATTCGTCTTCATGTTGTGTTGATCCTTCAGATTGCACTATCTTGTGTTCTTCCATTCAAGACTCTATACCTATTGTGAACGAGGATGAATCCATTCACAGAGTTGGCATTGCACAATCAACATGCATTGTCCTTCATGATGAGTATGACTGGGAACCTGAACATCAACCTATGGTGAAGGATGATCCCCTTCTATTTATGCCTCGTCCACTTTTTCTTAACCTCTTCGATGATTCTGCTATCTCTTATTTTCCTTATGTAAATTGGCCAATGGATTCACATATTGTTAATCATTCAAATAACGCACTGGATGTCAACCCATCATTCGATAACAAAGAGGACAAATTCTTCATTGAAAATCCAGTGGATACTTCATCTACTTTTTCTATATTCGCAGAGGGTGAACATTCTTGCTTCTCATCTACCCCTCTATTTGATTTATCAGATCATGAGGATGTCGATGAAATCATTGATTTTTATGATCATAGTTTTCATGATCTCTTTACTCCCATATTCGATCAAAATGAAGATTTTATCACTGTTGACATTTCAAAGACACCTATTTATGATGATCTATCTACCGACGAAGTCGAAACTCCCTAGAATATCAAGGCACTTCAACTCAAGTTGATGGTTATGTGAGGCCCTCGCTGTCCCGAGGTTGGTTTCACTTCTGGTCAGGAAATTGTTGAAACACCTGAGGCTCCTCATCGCTCATCGGTATGCATTGAAGATCAATCCCACACATAGATTTCGCATCCTCCATTGAAACTACAATATCCCATCACTCATACATTGGAGGAATCTTACACAACAAGCACACTTGCACGACACATGTTGTCTTTGTTTCTCTCATTTTCTTGCATGTCACAGTCAAGATAATGTGTATACTTAACATCTGCATGGAGTGTCGCACATCACCATGGTAAGCCCACAGGTTGCATGTCACAGACTTACACTCATCTATGTTCTGTGGACACATTTAGACTCAGAGTGTGTTTGTCTTCATTGTTATATCTTTCATGTTTGCTGGTTCATGTGATTGCGTTGTTCGCAAACCATGCCTTCACCACAATGGGTCGACCAATGTGCCAGTGGCTACATTAGAAATATCGCTTCACGTGATCAGGCCCATGCACGATGATGAGCCTCATCATTGGGTAATTATATGGGCCTTAATTCACCTCCTAGCTTAGTTAAACCAACTATTCTCATAGCTTATTACATACATTTGATTATATTTTGTTTATGATATGAGTTAGAGTTGCATATTTCACTTTGTGGTCTAATATGCATTTAATGCAGGATTAAAGGATAAAAGCAAGGAATTTTGGTAAAGAACAACATCAAAACTTGAATGGGACAAGGGATAGGGATTATATGAGGTAAAACCTCCTCATTTATTACCCATCCATCAAATATTCCTCCATTAGCTTGGAGTGAAAACAACCAAATCCTAAGGACTAGAAGGCATCCGAGCAAGGGAAAGACAAAGCACCAGTTTATCTTGATTTTGGGAGGCAAACCTGCATAATTTTAAGGAATTCATTGGAGACTTAATATGTATAAGTAGAGAGGCCTAGGACCTTAGTAGGATTCATATTTTTTATTGTAAAACTATATTCTATTTTCGAGTTGCAAGACTTGTGACAGTTTTTGATGTAATCCATTGTTTTGGTAATAAGAATAAGTTTTTTTTTTGAGCCAACACTCAGTAAACTTAGAGGGCTGAAGCTCTTGGGTTAGGGCCCAACCCTAGCAGCCAAAGCTCCTCTTTATTGTACGTGTATGCTAGTATAGATTCATAGCTTAATTGTTCATTTGCTTAGTAGATGCATTTCCATTACAACAATATAGATTAGATTGGTTGTGTGATAGTTTGTTTCCATTTGTGCCTTATTTCAAGTAGTAGCTTAGCAAGAAGAAAAAGGATCATCACAAGGTTGCCAGTAGGTGTCTCAGCCTCACTTCCTCCCTCTCGGACCATGACTTGAGGAAGGGACCCTTCAGCAGCCGCAAAAAAACAGATTTCTAGTTCTTCTATGAGATTTAGATTTTTTGTCTTTGATTCAGTATTTGGTTCATGTTGCGAGGTAGATTTCATTGTCATATTTTTCCATCTCCACTTCTGCAATAAGATCTCACTCATGCTTTCATTTCCTTCAACAACCTTCTTCATGCATAATATAGGCAATTGATTCATGATTTTCTAGTTTATGAAAATGTATCTTGTTGCATAGTTCTTGGAAGACACACATGTTTTATGAAAGGTAGGTACTTCAGGAGGAGACCCAAACTTCATCTCCAAAATCCACCTTCCACTTCATCCACCTTAGCCATCTCTTGTTTCACCATCACCCTCACTAGCTTTTCATCTTTTTTCATTGAAATTCCCCTAGATACATTGATCGAATCTAGCCATCCCTTATCTTGGATGTTGACTCCTGAGTTCTCCTAGACCTTCTAACACCCCATTCCACTCATCACACACCTTTCCCAAGCTTTCCAACACCTCACAATTAGCTCTCAGTTGTATCTTGTAGGTTTCCTGTAATTCCTATAGGATCATCCTGTAGGTTTCTAGTACATCTTGTAGGTTTTCCGGAAATGGCCTGTTTTTAGGCTGAATTGATGGGAAACCTCCAGGAAGTCACAAAAAGCCTCCTATGAGCCCTCTACACCATCCAACCAATTCATAAACCTTCTATCCATCCTCAAACATCTGCCATCCACCTGTCCCATCCACAAGAAAAATTAGTTTGCATACTTGATTTTGCCTAAAAAACCAAAAAAATGAAAACATATTTAGTTTAGTTTTTTTTCTTGCACATTAGTATGGTTTGATGCTTTTTTCTTCTACAACTTAGATAGTAGCATTTTTTTATTGTTTATTTAGCAATTCTACTTAGCATAGTTGCTTAAATGGTTAATTAGAGTATCATGTGATTTAGCATTACATGTTGTTTTTTTCATTACTGTAGTAGAGTAGCACTCTTAGAGTATATTTGCCCTTATTCCATCAAAGAATCAAGATTATTTTGACTCCATATAAGGCTGACATGGAACCCCGGTGGTCTCTCATCGAGTGAATAGTGATAACAGGCAGGGCCATCACTTTTACTTATGCATACAGCATTGTCACCTCCAAGTTTGTACGAACCCTGGGTTGATAAGTAAAGCTGGTAGCCCAGGAGTTACAACATTCTTGCTGCAATAATAACTCTCATCACACTGTTAACTTAGGAGTAGGAGTAGTTTTTTCTTCTTGTCTTATTTGCTTGCATGCATGTTTGTTTCTTGCTTTGTGTGTTTGTTTGCTTTCTCGCTTGCTTTCTTACTTTCTTTGCTTTTGCATTTTTCTTCTTCTCTTCTCTCTTTTAGTTGTTTGTTTTCTTGATTAAGTTTGTAGGTTAGCTTCACATGAAACCATGTATGACTCTTCAAACAAGCCAAGGTAAAGTGCAAGAGGACTTGTGGAGTTATCAATACTTGGTTATATGCTGTCCAGTCTTTGTGTGTGGAACTTGTTGTCTTCAATCCATGATACGACAATGGAAAATACATGTTGTTCAAAGTTAGCCTTGATGAAAAAAAAATGTTTGTGTGCTAACTAGCTAGTGTGGGAGTCAAGATGATCCGAGAACTAAACAATACTTCCAGAGGTGTTAGACTTGATTTTCGTGGAACAAGGTCCATTCAGAGAGCTAGATTTCTATGACTGTTTCGCCAAGTGTTGTAGTGGCTATAACCACCCTCCAAAATTTCTCCTTAGCTTCATTTTTGAGCCTCCCTACCAACCATCCTTAGCAACATGTCTTGCACTATCAAGTACAAAGGCTTCAGCTGAATTTCAGTGGCTTGCTAGCCTATTCATGTCAACTTGCTTACCTCTCCTCATAGGCTTCCATTCCAGACTTAGATAATTTTATGGTTGAGATGTTCACTTAGAAAATTGTGCAATTCTGGAGGGGAACCAACCTTCCCTCCAGAAATTTCAATCCTGTAGGGATACCTGCTGGGCTCCAAAATTGTGCAATCCATCCAAGCATCCCTCACTCATGAAATTGCGTAATCCATCCTGACACTGGGCTTCAGCCTAGAAATTGCGCAATTCTAGGAAGAAGTGACCTACTAACTCTAGAAATTGCACAATACCTGAGGGACAACCAACGCTACTTAGCCCAGAAATTGTGAAAATCCCTTTCCGATGCTTGTAGACTGGTGCTTGTGCATTCAGGTTGACCAGTCCCCTCTAGGACTGAGCTATCCTAATTTGCATGCATGGGTTGCTTTTCCCTAAAAATAAAAAGTCAAAGCATCCCGAGATTTTAGGGATCTATTTTTAGCAGCTGGAGGTTCTATGCAAAGATCATTTTAGAAATCTTCTAGCAAATTTCTCTTTTTCCTAGATTTTTGGCATGTGTGTCATAACATTGACCTTATCAAAACTCATTTTCCATACATTGAAAGGCTCATTCCTCACATCGATATTGTAGCTCTGACATCCCACATTGAATATAGGAGTATTCAACACATTCAGCTCATCCTTTTCAACGTATAGTAGGTGTTCGTCCATCTCTCAGCAGTACAGGAACAATGGCCTCCAAGAGAGCAGGGTCAAAGGACACCATTGGAAGTGCAACTGGAGATGTAGTTGAACAAGTGTATATGATCTTGCCCATTTACAGAGACACCAAGATGGTCATAGACAGAAACATCAAGATGAAATGGCAGGACATCAATGATACATTCTCAGGCACATTTGAGGAAGATTTGGAAGACCATAGAGTCTATGTCAACATCCACAAATCTGGCTTGTACCAGATTGCATGCAGGTATCTCGCATTTCATGCGCGAACATGATACATTGGGTTGTCTTGCACACTGATCCTTATACGATGATGTTGAGCAGTTTCAGTAGGATAAAGCTTTCTACCTTCAGGGCGACAGACTACCACGAGATGTACCACTTGCCACAACTAGTGATCAAAATGGAGAAACCCTTCAGCACACGCAACAAAGCAAACTCCAGAGATATCTTGAAGAGATGGATGAAAGAGCCATACAAGTTCCGGACAACACCCAACTTGGTTTATAAGACAAAGATACTACATAAGGCATATCAGTAGTTGGTCATCTTTGCATTCTACTTATATGACCAAGAGAAAACATAAACCTTCCTGCAAAGTTGGGCGAATTCGTTGGACCAACTGGCCAGCGAAGGAAGGCCATGGAACTAGTCTGACATGTTGGCTCTTATGTTGAAGGAGTAGGTGACAAAATTCCGACATCCGCCCAATTGTTAGCAAGGGAAGATATACATGGCTACTTCCCTTCTGGATGCAGTTTGTGCCCGTTAGCAGTTCCCAGGTTTGAACTGGGCATGGACACCTTTAGAAACCTCTATGCACACTTATTGTAGATTGTTCTCTAAATGAAGCTTTTGTAGAGTCATCACACAGTTGTCAGACCACTTTGTCACCCCAATGTACAAAATGATATTTGAGACGGATCCACCTTGCATGTCGTAGGCAAAAATGGAGGCATTGATCGACATAGAAGATTGGTATGCCTCACCACTTGGAACCTTCATACGGATGTAAAATGCGGAGAATCCTCAACATTTTTTACCGAAATTTTCCATGGACAAGCTTGTCAAGAACGAAGGGTCGTATCATATTTCAACAGGGTTTTCAGCTAGACTACATAAGAAGAAGAAGGCACCTTGGCTTGCTCTTCCTTTGTGGATCGGGTTGTCTAAGATACAGAATCTCAAGCATGATAAGGCTGAGATGAAAGAGTTTAAGAGATTAACCTTTGACACAGGAAGTTTCAATCTATATGACATGCATTGCTTTGTAAAGGACCACTACGTGAGAGTGAAATTTCCTTGGATCCAGGGGCGTGTTATTGGCCTGAGGAAGACCCATGGAGATACTCCCACAACTTCTCCAGGCTAATCTCGATAGGTTTGTCAGTTAGACTTCACAAGAAGAAGAAGGCACCTTGGCTTGCTCTTCCTTTACGAATCGGGTTGTGCGAGATACAGAATCTCAAGCATGCTAAGTCCAAGACAAAAGAGTTCAAAAGATTAACCTTCGACACAAAAATTTTCAATCTGTATGACCCGCAGTGCTTTGTAAAGGACCACTACGTGAGAGTGAAACTTCCTTGGATCCACAAGGGTGTGTCATTGGCCTGAGGAATAACCATGGAGATACTCTCACAGCTTCTCCAGGATAAATTAACTTGTCAGCGTAGTTATTGAATAGTTAGCGAAGCAGCATTTGAGAGAGCACAATCATCAACAGTAGCAGTGGGTAACAGACCTGCACATGACAAAGGACATATAAAGGTTGATGACATCGTAGAGGGAAAAAAAACCGCAATTTCAAAGCAGATCCACTTGTGATTAAAGAAGTTTTGGAGATTGAGGCTAAGAGGTGACAGCGCAACAAGAGGAATGCACAAAGGAAAAGAGATTAACATACAATGGAGGAAATAGAAAAACAGTTGCAAGATTTGAAGCAGAAACTCTAGGAAGAACAGGAGTTGCACATAAGAGAGAAGGAAGCATAGCAGGGACGGGCATAGTAGGAGGTGCCAAATGCACATATTGATGAAATTGCACCCATAAAATTATAGAATCATCCAAGCAGCTGGGACAAAGCAGATAGGGTGAGAAGTCACAAGCACAGAACTTAGGTCAAGAGATTGAACAGATGCTAGAGCAGATGGACATGGACATGGTGTAGGCAGAGTTAGATTAGGATACATACCTCATGCCTCAGGACCAAGAGGTCACCCCACTAGCTTCACCATATTAGGAAGCAGAGCACGTCACAAGAAATCAAGGAGACACAAATATCCTTGAAGACAATCTGAAAGTGGAGATGCATAACATATCTTTTGACAAGTTGAAACACAGAGTTGTGTAGTCGTGTAGAGTGCCTACTCTAGATGTCCTCACCTCATGCACAATTTGAAGAATGAATGATCATATATGATGTGCCCAAGAATCCAAAAGCATTGCCCAATGCTACGAAAGCATATCCCGATGCCACCAACTCGAGTGTTCGTTTCTTGATAACAGAAAATGAGTGAATGGCTAAGGAATTACAAGCATCCAAGTAAGGAGGAGAATTGGCTACATCATCCACTAGAGAAGAGTTCAAGAGAGCGATATTGGATGAATTTTTGTCCATTGAAATAGTCATGTGAATGTTGTATTCTAGATTCGGCACTATGCATAAGGCAGTTGTCCATCTCAGTGGTTGGAAGTAGTGTTGACTAGGAGAGCACGCATCTTATCAAATCTACACACTATTGTTGACCACATGCATACATAGATAATGAGATACAAAGTAGCCCCATTATAGTATCCAAGGAAGATGAAGCCCAAGGTAGTAGAGTTGAAAGCATGCATCTGGAGTCAAATCCGAAAATATGAGGAACTCCCATAACTCATTACCAGTTTGTAGGCTTCACTTGCACATGCCTTTAGAAGCATGGATGTCATTTTGCATGTGCACGCAATCCAATATATTGGCACACTCACTAAGTAAAACTCAAAGAACCAAGTCCTAACGGAGCTGGACATGTACTTTGATGAGTTGATGTCTGTAGCCAACAACATAGACTTGGATATCAACGTAGACAATATGCATTAGTATGTTGTTTTTCTGGCTACAATCAAGGCTATGATGTGCATGTTAACATACGAGTTGGATAGAGGTTCCATATCAGTGTACTTGGATGCAACGAAGGTGAGAGTTTTCTTTCAGCCAGATGTCACCATTGAGCACGTGGACACCATCACGGACTACAAGCTTGGCATCAGTTTGCCACAATCAATCATTATGAAGATGTTGAAGAGCTAGTTTTCCCATAGTTGTGTGAGTCTTATTAGTGTTTTGCATGGCTTGCTGAAGCCTATTTTTTCAAACATGGATACATGTGCAGATTGTAATTTAACATCTTGTAAAAGTGAAAGACCAAGTGTCGATGGTTGAATGTAACAATCATGTAGTAGTTGAAGAGTCATGAGGGTAGGTGAAGAGTCACAAAGGGGAATGTCAAGGGTCACCCCACCCTTTTCTATTTATAGAACCTCGTAACTCATTGTACAGGATTTTGGGAGCCAAGCTTCCTACAGGTGTATCTCAGAGAAAGCTTGGAGTGTATTGTAACAAGCCATGGCTTCTCCATAATGCAGAGGTAGTACATCTCTTTGGAGGAGCAGGCAGCAGGGACTATAACATTCCGCTATTGGAACTAGTGGTTGGTCATGGTTGTGTTATATGATTGGATCTTTCAGGCTTAATATAACAAAGCCAACACGTTTCATGCATATGTTATTATTGTATTTCAGTTGTCTTGGTTACTCTAATGATATATGTAACTATTTCTTATGAATGTATGTATGGAATCTTTCTATATATGTATGTATGAATATTTTTGAGATGTGTTATTGGTTTAACCATCACTTTCGATTGTTGGCTCACTGGCCTTCCATCTTGTGATGTATATTTTCTCGTGTGTTCCCTTCCAAGCTGCGTATTTCCACAGGTTTCTAAGGGGTGCACTCATTCCACTTTCTGTGTGTTAGAATCCTTCATTCACCTTCCTTGGCTTGTTGCGCTAGTCACACCCTTGCTACCAACAAGGACATCCTGCTTGCCTCTATGCGCAACCATGGTCAAGGTGATAATGTACAACCCATTGTTGGGGCTCCTACACCAAAGGATCTGAGGTCTAGTTGGGACTTCTTATTGGAAAGACCCGCTAACATGTTGGTTGGTCCAGTACCGTCAACAAAAGGAAAAAGGAAAACCTATTTTAAATTTATTGTTTTATTAGGTGCAATTTGAGCATCTCGGAACATAATGAAGAGCAGAATTAATTTTATTGCAATAAGAAACCCAATAATATTCTATAACTTAACAAGGAAGATTTGTATAATACTCATCTAAGCGATAGAACACATGGTGTTAAGTTACTTTTTTATATATAATTTAAACTTATATCATAAAA
>APFE031434410.1:42356-83164 GCA_000404065.3 Pinus taeda
AATTATTGTGTATGATGAGTGTTAAATTATGGTATGTTATATTCTTAGATAAATTTACTTCAATTCTTCTTATTAGCCCAATATAATTAAAATTCTAATAGAACATAAATAAAATCGACAGAATTCAAGCCAAGATAAGAGACACATGATGTGGCGGCTAGGAAGGGACAAACCCAAATGCGGGGAAACCCTTTGATCAACTCTTCTATATTATTCAATAATTTAGCAGAGAGAGAGAGAGATACTACAATATCACAAATATGTGATTTACAATACTAGCAATATAATTTAAATTAGCAAGGTCAAAGCTGGTCAAACATCTCACCAATGACTTTAAGATATCCAAGGAGAACTCGGCCTCCAACAACAAGTATGTGGAGCTAAAAATAGCCCAAGTAAGAGTGAAAAATCAACAATGAATGCTACACCAACCTATAGTCTGCCCTAACCAGTCAATCTTGCCCCCAATCAGCTCTCCAAAAGTCAACACAGTCTATCCAACACTTCATCTAGCCTATGAGAAGTTTCCCATGTAAAGCCGCAATTAAAGAAGGTAAGACGATGGTTAAAGCAGCCCTAAATCACCCCAAACAGATGGTTGTACCCTCCTACATCCTCGCTGCCCTAATCTGCATCCTCACAATGATGCCCTAGAGATATGTGTTCTTGCTCAAAGTAGGCCAAGAGATCTGTGTCCTCCTTCCTTTTGTATACCGAAGAGACAAGGAAGAGTTGAGAGGATGAGAGTGAGTGAAATGAGACACAATGTCTCCTTATTTTACATGCAATGTTGAGGTTAGCTGGGGGTGTTGTTGCACATATTGTCAAAAAATATAAATAAATTCATATCTCCATGAATATATGTTGGAATCCGATGATCGTTTGATCAATCCTACACCTCTCAATGAGAGGAATCTAAGAAAAAAATCAGCTACCATAAATAATATGACCCACATGGAGTTTGGACCTAGTTTCTAATTTTAACATTCCCTCTTAACTAGGGAGAATTCCATCTGCTAATCCATCTTTCTGTCGGTACTATCTCTGCCATCAAATGCACTGCCCTACACTTCTCGGCTCTACTATGCTGAACTATGAACATGAAGAAATGATCAAGGATGTATCATACCATCCTCTACTAACCTGAAGTCAGTCCCAGATAAAAGAGAGTTCTCAATAGTGCTCTTACTAACCCAAATTTAGTCCCAGAGAGTGCGTCATACCACTCTTACTGATCCCAAATTAGTTCTAAGAGAGAGTGAGCTATATCACTCTTAGTAACCTGAAGTCAGTTATAATTGATCCCGGATCAATGTCAATCATCCTAGCATAGGGAGTATGGTAGATACACGATGTGTCCATCAGTACTACTATGGTCCCTATCCGCATTTCCCTAATCATTGGCCAGATGAGAGGTACTTCCCATGAGTCCTAGACTGCATGGGTAGGATGTCTCGGCAGGAGAAGGATGAACCACTCATTTTGCCTACATGTTGCCATGGGGTATCACAGGGGAAGGCTAAACCATTCACCATGTACACAATGCACCACTAGGGGAGGGTGAGTCACCCTATGGCCGCTCGTTGCTACAAGAAGTACCCCAATCCCCTCGAAGCTCCCAGAGCTCAATGTGTGCATCATATATCACCCTCATAAAGGGTCTCTCAACAACTCCTAATCATTCTTGGAAAATCAAGAATTTGACCTTTCCTAGGGGCTTCATTAGAATGTCGGTGACCTGCTCATCTGTTCCAATATGATGGAGCCTTATTGCTCCTCATTGTACCATATCCAAGTTAAAGTGGTCCCTGATATTGAAGTGCTTGGAGCGATCATGAAATACGAGATTCGCTGATAAATGAATCCCACTCTAGTTGTTGCAGAGGATCATGGTAGTATCCAACGTGTGTCCAAATAGCTCACTGAAGATCTTCCTCAACCAGACAGCCTCATAGGAGGCCATACTTGTAACAATATACTATGCCTCAATGGTGCTCAAAGCCACCGAATTCTGTTTCCTGCTCATTTAGGAGATCGAGGCAAAACCGAAAGAGAAACAACACCCAAAAGTGTTCTTTTGGTCCACCACACTACCTGCCCAATTAGCATCGGAATATCTATGTAGCCTCACATCTCTGGTAGTGTATCTCAACCCATGAGTGATTGTGCCCCAAAGATACCTCAAAATATTCTTGGCACCAATCCATTGTGAGTGATGAGGCTCAACCAAATATTGGCTCAACGTGTTGACTGAAAAACATATATCCAGATGGGAGTTCACCAAGAACGTCAATTCTCCTATGAGTTGACGATACTTAGAAGCATTTCCCAAAGTAGGTCTAGCAACACTATCGCATAACTTCTTGAAGTTAAGCTCCCTCGGGGTGGTCACGGGCTTGCGGTCCACCATACCGAATCTCTCGAATATCTTCACCACGTATTTTCCTTGAGATAGGAAAATTTCTCCTGGCTTTTGCCAGACTTCCAGCCCTAGGAAATAGTGCAATAGTCCTAGGTCCTTCATCTCAAATTCGGAAGCCAACTCCCTCTTACATTTGTGAATGAGAGGGTATACACCTGTCAGAAAGAGGTTGTTAAAATACAACACTAGTATGAGAGGATTATCATCCTCAACCATGAAGTAAAGGTTTGGATCGAATTCACTCCTACTGAATCCCAGCTTCATTGAGTAGCTATCAATCCTCTCATACCTAGATCGAGGTGCTTGCCTCAGCCCATAGAGGGATTTCTTCAACCTACATACGTGAGATTACCAATTATGAATCTTAAACCCCTTGGTTTGTTCAACATAGACTTACCCTTTAATCGAACCATGCAAGAACGCGGTCTTGACATCTATTTTATGTAGGTTCCGTCCGTGCAAAGCAGCAAGGGCAATGATCAAGCGGATGTTGGTGTATTAGGAAATAGGTGCAAATATCTCATCATAATCTACACCTTCCTTTTGAGAGAAGCCTCGAGAAACAAAGCGAGCCTTATATTTTTCAACACTCCCATCAGCTCCATGCTTATTTTGTAAACCCATTTCAAGGTGACAATTGTTTGTCCTAGGGTCTGGGGACAACATTCTATACATCATTCTTCATGATGGACTCATATTCCTCATTCATAGCATCCTTCCATACTTGATGCTTCACGGCTTCTTCGAATGATGAAGGATTATTTTGAATAATGGTGCTCATAATGGTCAAGTACCCCGATACCTAGACGGCTCTTACTTTCAAGGAAAGTACCTCTGGGTGCAATGTGTCCTTTGGCATCATCAAGTGTCCCCCTAAGCCATGAGGCCCTCTTCCTAGAAGAAGAAGGCTCTTGCAGAGGGTGATCAATAGGATCCATAGGTTCTTCCACATTAGGCATCGTCTCATCTTCCCTCTCATTTGACTTCCTGGTGTCAACATATTTAGTTTTCCTTGGAATAGGAAGATTGTCAACCTTGCTAAGAGCCATATCTTTGTCAAAGATGACATCATGACTAATCTTGAATTCCCTTTGACATTCCACATAGATTCTAAAGCCCTTCTAGTTTTTGTTATAGCCCACAAAGATGCTCTTCTTTCTAGATGCACCCAATTTATTCCTTTTCTCTTTCGGCACATTAAAATATATGGGACTTCCAAAAATTCTAAAATGAGAGACATCAGGTTTCTTACCACTGAACATCTCTTCAAGAGTATTGGAATCAAATGCTTGATGAGGGCATCAGTTTTGAACATATATGGCGGTATTTGTAGCCTCGGCCCATAGAAACTTCGAAAGCCTTTGATCATGGAGCATGGAATGAACAGCTCCAAAATATTGTACAATTCTTCCTTTCTTCCACACCATTCTGCTCAAGAGTGTATGGTATTGTGTTCTCCCTCTTAATGCTAGCTTCCTTGAAAAATTCATGGAACTCATTGGATTCATACTCAATCCCATTATCAGTCCTTAAGATCTTGATCCTCTTCTCAGTTTGATTCTTGATCAATGCTTCGAAGTGATAGAACGAGGAGAACACTTCATCCTTCTTTTTCAAGAAGTATATCCAAGTTTTGCGAGAATAATCATCTCTAAAAGTGAGATAATATAAATATCCTCCCAAAGAGTTCACAAGCATCATACCAGATATCTTGGAGTGAACCAACTGCAAAATGTCAGAGGTCTTGCTATGTCTTGAGCAGAATGGTCCCCTTTTGATTTTTCCTTCGGCACACCCCATACATACAACTTCTTTCTCTACTTTAAACTCGAGCATCCCGATCACCATCTGTCTTACATCAGGTAGAGTCTTATAATGAAGTTGGGAAAAACTCTAGTGCCATAGTTCAGACTGAAGAGTTGTGTTGTGAGACATGACTCCCAACGGACTTCCTCCAACTTGATATAAAGAGTTAACTCGAAACCCAAGAGTGAAATAATGTTTAAAATTATTTTTCCGCACACACACCTTTCCATAAATGAAGGCCACCATATAGCCTTTGTCTTCCATTGCCGAAATGGACACCAGGTTCTTCTTGAGCTCAGGTACATATAGGACTTCTTGCAAATGAATTGTGTTACCCTGATTTAACTGAAGAGTAACATTGCCTACACCCTTTACAAGATAGGTGGAATTGTCTCGAAGAATAATCTCCAAGTTTGTCTCCTTCTCTATCAGATTAGAGAGAGCTCCTTGTAACCAGTGAAATGACTTGAGGCACTGCTATCAATAAGCCAATTTCCCAACGATTCTACAGGAGAGGTAGTGGAGAGGACCGATATCACATAATATTAATCTTGCTTATTTTTAACAACATTTGGTTCATACTTGTAGTTCCTTGCTTTCTTGGAGGGTTGACCACTTCCTTGATTTCCAACATTCCTCTTTCCTTTGCTATTGAACCTATCATTCCTATGATTGTGGTTAGAGTTTTCCTGGGAGTGATTTTGATCATCATCATGAGATGTTTCCTTCCTATCTCGACACTCCCTCGCATAGTGGCCAAATTTATTGCAAGCGAAGCATTTTCCCTTTCTTCCACCCTTCGATCTGGCCATTCCTTTGAATTTATACCTAGAGTTATTTCTCCTTTTAGCTTGAGAGGAGAATGCTCTGGGGCTGTCTTTGCTTGAAGGCATTTCTTACTCCACCATCATTGTCTCTTCTTGAATACATCTTGCCATCAATTCCTCAAATCCTGGAATTTGATTGTTGTTAAGAGTGGTTCTAAATACACGTCATTCGAATGGGAGCCCCCCAAGAGTAGCGATAGTTAGTTCCCTATCGACAAAGACTTCTCCAATTGATAAGACGTCATTTTTTATCTCACTGATCCTTAAGAAGTAGGATTGGATATCCTCGTCTTTTCCCTTCTTAATATCCTTCAACTTATTTTTAAGGAACAAGACTCGATTTCCATTACTAACTTTAAACAAGTTTATCGGTCTATCGTAGATCTCCTTGGAGGTGTTCAACTCGAAAATGTAAGCCACCAGACGTTTGTCAATAGAGTCCTGGATGATCTTCTTTTCTTTGACTTCACCCTTAGTGTACTTGTTCCTTGTAGCAACCAGTGCATTTGATGGAGGCTCTGTAATTCTACCTCTCACATAGTCCAACACTTCCTGCTCTTCCAATGTCAGATCAAGAGACATCTTCCATCCATGATAGTTAGAGTTCTCACAGAGCTTGTCTTCGACAGGGAAGTGTGATGAGGGACCCATGAAGTCTTAAGAGTTTTTCCAATAGTATTTGGTGATTTCTCTTGCTCTTGCTCTTGCTTGGGCTTTGTCTTCACCTCAGCTCTAATACCACGTTAAATTATGGTATGTTCTATGCTTAGAGAAATTGACTTCAATTCTTCTTATTAGCCCAATAAAAGTTTTGTGTTGATAGAACATAAATAAAATCGACAAAAGACAAGCCAAGACAAGAGACACAAGATGTGGTGGCTAGCCAGGGACAAACCCCAATGCAGGGAAACCCTTTGATAATTTCTTCTATATTCTTCAATAATTCAACAAAGAGATAGAGATAGTACAATATCACAAATCTGTGATTTACAAATGCAACAGTATAATTTAAATCAACAAGGTCAAAGCTGGTCCAACAACTCACCAATGACCTTAAGATGTCTTAGGAGAACTCAGCCTCCAACAACAAGTATGTGCAGCCCAAATCAGTCCAAGTAAGAGAGACAAATCATCAATGAATGCTACAACAACCTGTAGCCTACTCTAAGTAGTCAACATTGTCCCAAATCAGCTCTCCAAAAGTCAATGCAGGTAGTCCAGCACTTCGTCTAGCCTAGGAGAGGTTTCCCATGCAAAGCCACAGTCAAGGAAGGTAAGGCACTGGTCAAACCATCCCTAAATCACCCCAATCATATGGTTGTACCCTCTTGCATCCTCACTGCCCTAATCTGCATCCTCACAATGATGCCTTAGAGATCTGCATCCTTCCTCAAAGCTACCCAAGAGATCTGCATCCTCCTTCCTTTTGTACACACAAGAGACAAGGAAGATATGAGCAGATGAGAGTGAGTTAAATGAGACGCAATATCTCCTTCTTTTATATGCAACGTTGAGGTTAGTTGGGGGTGTGCCACACAACTTAACTTGTTGGCCAACCTTGAAAAATTATCAAGAAATAAAAATAAATTCATATCTCCATGAATACATCTCAGAATCAGATGATCATTAGATCAATCCTACACCTCTCGACGAGAAGAATCCAAGAAAAATATCAGATGTCATAAATAAGATGACCCACATGGATTTTTTTCCCTAGTTTCCAATTTTAATAATGAGATTCCTATTTTTTTATGAATGTTGTGAATTTACCTTAGAATAATGATATCTAAGAAACATTTTGATTTTGTGATCATACATTGAATTTTATTTGATTTGATTAAATATGATGATGATATTATCATTTTTATCTTGTTATTTTATGTATATATTGAAAATTATCAACATTATTCTGATGGAGAATTATTATGTATGATGATATTGCTATCTTTTGATGGATGTTGTGAATTTACCTTAGAATAATAGTATTCACAAAAGATTTTGTTCTAATAATCATACATTTGAATCTTAGTTGATTTGATTACAAATGATGAGAACATTATTAGTATTATCTTGTTACTTTATATATGTGTTGAAAATTGTAAATGCTTTCTGATGGAGAATCATTATGTATGATGATATTACTATTTTTGGATGTAGTGTTGTGAATTTATCTTGGAATAATAATATTTGTGATAAGTTTTCATTTAGTAGTCAGATGGGTATATTGAAAATTGTCAATGATTTTTTGATGGAGAATTGTTATATATGAGGATATTGCTATCTTTTTTATGAATGTTTTCGATTACCCTTATATTTGTTACGAATATTAAGTTATCAATTTGAATTGTGATATCTTCTTAAATGTGTTATACATGAAAATACCTCCTCACCAACTCAAAGGATAATACTATGTTGTTGGTTGAAATACTTCTTTCTCCTAGACTATATAAGAATATAATACAAGTTATGTACCACTAGGACCACATTATCCTAGCCTATAACAAGTTGTCCCCTTCATCTAACTTTTTTTACCAAAATTCTCACTTGGTCACGAGGAAAAAAGCTCAATTTAACTAGAATTTGACATTCTTGTTAACTTTCAGAAACTCATACGGGGGAATGTGATCTATTTATCCTCATATTTTTATTTTTCCTATAAAAAAAATCATACAAAAGTGGGAAAGAGACATAAAGCATGGGGAAGCTCTTTCCTAAGCACAAAAGCATCTAAAAAGTGGAAAAAGCCATTTTTATATGAAGAAACATTATTCAACCAAAAGCTTTTGCACAAATTGAACTAATGAGGAATTTGGGAAATATTCATAGCTTTCACTTTCTTATATATTGGAGGCTTGTCCTCTGAGAAAAGGATGGGAATTATCGTATTTTCGTGCTGCTGACATCTATCTTGAGAGGGAGAGTTTTGGAGCTAGGAGTTGGGGAAGGTGATGTTGCAACATATGATGGTTGTAACTTTTCTCCAACTCCCTTATTAATATAGATCGGTTTTTCTTCCTTCCATATGCTGTTATTCTTTCTTTACTTCTTCTATTTAACTAATGAATGTATGGGATTTTGGTTTATATTTATTTATTCAATAATATTTATATGTTTCTCATATTTTCTATTATCAAGATATTATCTTGTGAAGGTTTCTTTGTTCTCTCTCTTATTTGTAGGACCAAGCTTTGGAGCTAGCTAGGAGCGCTTCTCAGCTACACTGAAAACTCCAACAAGACCTACATGCGAGGACTCAAAATAATTCCTTCTCTTCTTCTTAATATCTACTCTACACCTTGATCTACTAAGAATCCAGAGCCTTAGAAAAACCTTTCTCTTACTCGGTATGTCCTAGGTTTTCGGGATAAACTGAGAGGGTTTTATGTTCATCTAACTGTGCATTAAATCCTAAAGAAAAATGATATTCAGAAATTATAATATATTTGACTATGTAATTGAAATTCGTAAAATGAACCCATAAAGGGGGTCATAAATGGAAATAATATTAAAACTCTAAACAAGAATCCAAAAGTGGATGTAACCATGGATGCAAAATTGGGAGTATAATTGGATGTTAAAATAGCCATCAAAACTAAATGGAAACAATGACACGAAAGGGTCTTAAAGTAGAATTAAAAAAGGGTGCAGCACTAGACAAAAAGAAGGGAACATAATAGGGCATACAAAAGGATAGCAAATTGGGTGCAAACAAGGATGCAAAAATGGACACCAAAATGAGGATGCAAATAAGGGTGTAAAATTAAGATGCAAAAATGGGTACAAAAAGGATGTAAGAAAAGACATAAAACAAGATGTAAAATGGGACTAAAAAAGGGTGAAACTAAGGATGCCAAAAATGATACATAACTAGATGAAAATTCAAACTAAAGTCTAGGTGAAAAATGAGATATAAATGTGGACACAAAATGTGGTAGAAAAAATGATGCAAATTTGGATGCCAAAAATGATGCAAAATTAGACACCAAAAAAGATGCAAAATTGGACATAAAAAATGGTGCAAAATGGGCATAAAAATGGCTCTAATTTGGATGCAAATTGAGATGCAACATTGGATGCAAAATGAGGTGCAACGAATGATTCAAAACTTGGTGCAAAAAATTGAAAAAGTAGATGAAAAATATGGCTCCAAATTTAACATAACATTAAACATCAAATGGGATACAAAGGTGGATGCAACAAATGGTTCAACATAGGATGCCAATTTAGATGCTCAAAAGGATGCAAGAAATGGTGTCAAAAGTGATGCTAAATTGGATGCAACAAATCATCCAAAATATGGTGCAAAATAGGACGCAAAAAAGGTTGACAAATAAAATGAAAAAAAATGTGCAGAAATGGATGCAAAATTTGGCACTAAATCAAATTCAACATATGGTGCAAAATTAGATGCAAAAAATGGTGCAAAAAAAGGCACAAAACTGGCACAAAAATAGATGTAAAAATAGGTAAAAAATTAGAAGCAAACAATGGCATAAGACTAGATGCAAAATGTAACGGACCTGAAGTAACAATATGTAATTAATTAGATTAATCAAGCGATTTACAATCAATACACAATTTATCAACTAGTTAACATTAAATTTCAAAAGAAATGTGAGGAGAGACAACTTACCTGTGGAACACTAGTTGAACGCTAGTTGAATTCTTTTAACTGCAACAAAGTATTGGGGACAACTCTCCACCCAATCGTAGGCTCATTTGCACAACATCTTTCTACAACTTGCCAGCCCCGAGCCCTCAATCAACGGACTACTGCCAGGGAATCCTTTGTCTCACAACACTATTGTCCCAAGGTAATGGATGATGGAATGATGGAATATCTCTCATCTTCCTCCTCATCTATTAAATAGAGCAAACATTGGAAGGGGAGCCACTTGCACACACTCCATGTGTCAACATGCAACTTTACTGCTTTCTTGTTTTATTCTTATTTATATTTATTTAGAGCTTGTAATTAATTTATTAATTTATTATTATTTATTATTTATTTACTATTACCGTTTATTTATTTATTTTTTATTTTTTATTTAATATTATATTATTTATTACTAAGGGACATTACATACTCCCCCACTTTAAGGAACTTCATCCCGAAGTTAAGTTTTTATTATTTATTATTTATTGTTGAGGGACATTACATTTATTTTGTTATTTATTACTTCATGTAATAGTCTCGGCACCCTCTGATGAACTATTATAACCAGTAGGGATCAAAAGTTTCACAACACCCGGGAAATCCCAAGGAATCTCTGTCCTTTTTCCCAGTTTTGGAATCAAGAATAAGCCTCCTCAGTCTATATCCTAGTCCAAGGCTGGCCCCAACGCTCACACCTGACTCAGACCTCATCTACCCCCAAGGCCCCAAAGCAGGCATCCGATATAGTGCTCAATGTCTTCCAGTCTTATCAGGAAAACTAGTGTCCATTCAGAGCTGCTAGTCCCACTAAGACAGGTAGCTATCTCAAAAACAAACAAACTAAAGTCACTTGTGTTTTCCTTTATGAGAGATAGATGAGAAATAAGAAGAGAGTACCAACCTTCGTCTTTCACTTGGCTTGTTGATTTTTTCCTTTCCCCTTCGATAGAAATCCACCACTCTTTTCTCACTTGTAACACTTCAAAGAACACTTGTGGAGTCAAAGCAGCATGATACCATCAAAGCATAGAGATCTATAACCATAAAAAATATAGGGTCAGATATATATTGACCATACAAATGCATATATCAATTCAACATTCAAATACATACAAGAATATGGAGGAAAACTGAAATAGCTTTATTGATATAAGTAGTATAAGAGAGGATTACAACCCATTGATCTAACCCAGCACCATCCTCCCAGCATGAAAGCCCTTATTCACCTCATGAAAAGCTAGATCACCCAACACTATGATGTTCCACAAAGAAACCAACAACACTTCGTTACAAGATGCAAAATTCCAGCCTTTTGGATCTCTGGGATGAAGGATCCATATATAGATGTTTGCAAGTGGGTGAGTCAGCTTCTAGGATTTTGATTAATGTCCTCTCTCTAATAGTTCTTGGTTACACTTGGATATTCATGATCTCTTACTCATCCCTGGGCGAATTCAGAGAGGCAAGTGTCAAATGGGCAGTTTCTAGAAGATTCTCTAGATTTCCACCTAGCCAACTGCTTCTGCCACTTGTCTACTCTTGCTCATCACACCCCACATAAGGTATTTTCAGTATGCAACACACTTTTTGCATGTGGTAGGTGAGATGCATCGTACCCTTAGCACTAAGCAGTCTGTATGGTCCAGTTTTGACCAGTTCTAAGTGGTTTTTCAGGGAGAACTTCTGGGAGATGATGTAATCAGCTGACCTTGCTCCTTTAGGGTATGAAACAACACTTTTAGGGACTTAGAAGCCCTATGTTTGTGGACATATGTGATTGGGGTTGCACTGCCCAAATATCTCTATAACAATTGCCCCCTAAAGCATGAGGTCATAAATCCTTTTGGTGTCGGGTGAAATGCTTTATCATGAGGATCCAAGGTTTTTTGAACTAGAAGGAGAACTGTAATAAGATACAATACAATACATTATCTTCATAATATTTTCATGATCTAGCTTAGGCAGACATTCTCATGCTTAGCTTTATAAATTCATTTTCATGTACATAGGACGGAAAACCATCTGTGTGGCAGACTGATGATTCTAGTAGAGCCATCATCCTTTGGCTTAGATGATTATCTATACAACAATGATGTACATTTGGCGTCTTTATTTTCCTGAATATATCGCAGCTCGGATGGATGAAACTGGATGAAAGTTGATCCATGTGAAAAGATGTTCTGGCATAGAACATGGAAAGACATCACCTGATTACTAGCCAATGATGTAAGTCGTTTACAGGTGCGATAGGAATCAGCGATAATGATAATGAGGCTGAAGGTATTGCAGTACAATTCACGTGGTGTGGATACATGATTTGATGTCGAACACCATGCAAAATCTTTCAGTCGAAGGCCATTGATGAAAACCTTTCGCCGAAAGTGAGAAACTTGCCACTGAGGCATGCAAGCTCCAAAGTACTGAAAGGGTTGTTCCTAAGTCAAATTCTTGGATAATGAGCTGATGTCGACAAGAAGTGACCCATCATAGGAGGGCATTCATGAATCCCACATCTATGACACAGAACGAAGCAAATGATTTTGTGGAGGTGAAAACGATCTGATGATATGGGGTTCAGGGTGGCAGTCATGAAAGAATGAAGTGTAAAGGTATTGCAGTGGATGAGACACAAGCTGGGTTGGTGAATCTTCTGAGCAACTTCTCTTGAACATATCGGTGACACTAAAATGGATTGGTAGTGTTAACCCCAAAAATGGATGGTATGGTGGACCAATGGTAATATGACTAGTGAATGGAATAACCCAACCCGACTCAATCATGGTGATGGAGTGTAAGTGTCATGTTCAAGAGCGACTTGCTACCAATAAAGTTTCTTCAAGTTTTCTTCCCAATTTTTCCCCAGTCATTTCTAACCAGTACCTCTTTATTTTTGTCAAGCTTGAGGAGGATAACATATGCTTTTTCTATAATTTTCCCTTTGGGCAAACTCGTCACTATGTTTTAACGAGCCTAGCGAGAGTGAAACTCATTCTTGTCTACATGGACAAGTTTGTCGCTATTGGTTTTAACAAGTTTAACAACAAAGATAACTCAGTCCTTTTTTAATTTTAGAGAGTTTGAAGAGGGATGGAAAGGAAACTCCAGTACTCCTTTTTCGTAATGTAATCCCTTAAGTATGAAAAAGTATAAAACAATACGAAAGGGATGACTTTTCAATATTTTTAACGAGCCGAACATGACAAGCTCTCGATCTTTTTGTGTAATAATCCCCCAGGTCCAAAAAGATTAAAATCTAGAGGAGGGATAGCACTTATAGTCACTTTAACGAGCTGGAGAGGCCAATTGCTAGGCAATATTTTCATATTACAAGTTATACGAAAAGAGCTTAAAGGAGACTCGTTTTTGAGGAACGAGTGATTTTTTCAGGTAGTGGCTGGTTCCAAGTCAGGGTTGGATCTCTTCAGTAATGGCAGTGTAAAGAAGGTGGCTAATAGAATCACTCGTCACAGTTTTTCCTC
Source organism: Pinus taeda (assembly GCA_000404065.3). NCBI lineage: Eukaryota > Viridiplantae > Streptophyta > Pinopsida > Pinales > Pinaceae > Pinus > Pinus taeda. Next base: position 55,548 of record APFE031434410.1, read on the forward strand.
AAAAGGGGTAAACAATCAAATGGAGGCATATGATCAGCTAAAAAGGAGTGGAGGTGATGGTAATAACACGACCAAGGCTCAAAAGTTGATGATAATGTGATCACAATGGTTATTTATCGAAGGTGGGTTCATTTTTTAATGAGCTTAAACACTAATGGAACATATGCTGATTGCTAGGTTTACTTTTTAACGAGCTTGAACTTCGTGTAAAACTGCTTGTGCTAGTTGTATAATAAGGATCTCTCATCGATGGGTTCATCTTTTAGGGAGCTTGCCCCATTTGAAAGTTTTCTCCAGATCCTTTCATTATGCAAGCTAGGAACAACCAACTACTATCTTAGGGGTTAATTAACTACTGGGGTCAAGTAGGAAAACTCTTCCTTTACTTTGTCGGTGCCATTTGGCCCTTGCAAAGGTGAATAGTTGATCAAACCAATCACCTAACTTAAGCAGTTGAAGTCAGAAAAAACTATGGGGTTAGAGTTACGTTGGTCGCTTTTCACTTGCATGCAACAAGGTTTGCATGCCCCTAGGTATAATGAAGTAGAGTTTCCAGGTTACCCTTCAATTTGTAGACAAAACACTTTCTCTGTTAGGAAAGGCATACCTTCTGACGGAGGTATCTTATTCTAGTCCAATCCCATTTTCCTAAATGGACAGGTGTGTCGGAATAGTCATATTCCTACACGAAAACCTACCTTATAACTGGGGTTTTCCTGCCGAAGTAGACCAGGGCGCATGCCCCCTGGGTTTCAGTCACAATCACCAAATCACTCGCACTCATCAGGTGGATGGATTGAGGATTGATGAGACATTCCTTGCGCAAAAAGAACAATTAGGGATGGCATTTGACTATTAGCTATGTGTGAGCCAACGAATGAAAGCTATTCTACGAGTTGGACCACTCTACCTTCATGCAGAAAACACATCACTCGAAAGAGTGAGGATACAATGGCTCCCATACTATAAATGTAGTCACGCCCAAGGAGTAGATTGTAATATAAAGGTCCTTGGACTACCATTACGTTTAGGTAGACAGTTTCCCTTCTCAAAGTTATTGGAAAACTTGCAAGGATCCCTAACGGTCGACTGGTTCCTTTGTTAAAGCCTGTCACATTTCGCATCTCAGGCAAAAGCGATGGCGAACCAAGCGCTTTCGAAGCAGTTGAGGAAGGGATACTCACAGAAGCCCCTTCATCTATGATGGTACCGACCATGACCATTGTGTAAGCTTGTACTATGATTCGGAATGGTACATTAGATGGTAGACGGGGTCTTCATAGTAGATTCCAGTTGAAGAAAATGACTAGGTTGCTTGGAGGTGGGACCGAATAAATGGCCGGATACATCTCCGAAAAATTTCCTTCCTGTGGTAAAGGAATGGGTAGATTGCCCCCATGTTCATTGAAGACTATGTTTATGAAAGAAATTTGAATGGTGTCATTCTCATTCTCCTTGGTGACTGTATCATCTAAAGGTATACCTTTTGAAGACAAGACTGGGTCGACTGCCATCTCGACCTATTGACTTTGGTCCAGTGTGGACTTAGAGGGTTTATATTCAATGATAGATGCTTCGACCAACCACAAAGGTGTGTCAGTCAGATTTTCAACTAGTGATGGACTCGGCAAGAGTTTCCTGTATCGAGGAGGAAGTCGTAGCGGTGAAGCAGGATGGTTATCCAAGACTCTTTTAGCTTTGTCTAGGAAGGGACAATGGTGGATGGCATGATCACTTTCACATAGTCTACAAGGAATTTTAGTTCTTCCTTTTGGTCCAGTTAATTCACTTTCACTAGTTGACAGTGTTCCCTCAACATGATCGTCAGAGGTTGACAACACTGAATTATGCAAATGAGGAGACCAGTCCCTTAAGATCCATGGGATGCAAGGACAATCTTGATGATAGTGGTCTCCTTTGCAAATGACACATGATTTTTAGGTTTGGATGGTGCAGTGTGCAGATTTTCTCTAGACGATGCTTGGTTGCCCCCTTTCACCATTGGCTTCTTCTTCTTCTTCTCGTTCTCCTTCCCTTTCTTCTTCTTCTCAGTTACTTGGTCCTTAGCTTTACTGGCTTCACCAAGCGAAGGGGAAGAAGGAGAGGGAGAAACAAACAAAGTAGAAGGTTGGGGGGTAACTCTAGTATCATCTAGTTGCTGATTTGATTGCTCAAGAATAACAGTTCTTTGAACGACAGAGGTTGAGAAAAGCCATACCGGTAGGCCAATTGCTAGTCCTGGAAGGTACAATGTGGCCATATGAGGTGCACCAACATCTCCCCAATAGGAGAATGGACTAGGATTTCCCCCAAAGGGAAATCCTTGGTTGGTGGACTCCATTTTCTCAACCTAAGATCAACAAGGGAACAATGACATTATTCCGATTAAAATAAATTTTATGACGCTTTGACACAACTTGCTTTTTCAATTTTTAAGAGTCCAGAAAAAGATAAAGATGACTCTAGTTGCCTTCGATTTTTAATGAGCTTGAAGTGACAAGTGCTCAGATGGAACTTTTCTTTTAAGGAGTCTGAAAAGAAACAAAAGAGACTACTCTGGAAATCTAGACAAAGGGATTACCAAACCAATCACAAAACTACAGAATACTTTTTACGGTATGGCATTCAATATTCCTGAATGTTTTGTTCAGTGCATTGTGATCGATAGGGCAGCAGACACGACTTCCTAAGGATAAAGGATATAACCTATTGTGGTCTCCCAATATATACTCAATGGTACGTGGGAGCACAAGTCTGTACTGGCACTTGTCGTCTCAAAGAGGAGGAATCACCCAACCTACGATGAAAGAGATAGTTACTAGGCTTTATGATGCTGGAATACGTCTCAAGCCTAGACTTCTAAATGTTGTGCATTAGGTTCCAAAGCGTTTTTATTTTCATTGAATTTATTTTACAGTTGATCTTTCTTAAGAAGTTTTCCTTTAAGGTTCACCGCGTGATGTAGATATACAATTCCTAAATATGCATTCTAACATGATAAACAATTGTTTACTCTTCTTTTTGCAATGAAAATCCTAGCTACTAAGGAAAGAGAAGCAAAATTCTTTCAACATAGAGTAGAGAACACACACTAGACACACTGTCCCAAATCAAAATCAACAAGCAGTCTAAATGCAAATGCACATGAATGTATTTTCTTTCTGTTTTCTTCATGTGTGAATGAAAAAAAGAATGCTAAGTACAAATCTGAATTATCTTTTCAAAGCGACAGTACTAACAATTTTCTTTTCAAAAAAAGAAAGGAAGACAAGGACGACACTTTGTGATTTTGAATTGAAAATTGTTTTCGACACTTGAAATACTATTAATTCAAATCAAATACAAGAGTAACAGTGTAATCGACTATCAAAAAGAGGAGGAATCTTTTCTTTGACTGAAAACAACACTTGCGACACTTCCAAATCAAAAGACGACAATTCGATTAAGCTACTTTTTTGTAAAGGAGAACTATAAATGGCGAAAAATACATAAAAACATTCACAATTCTTTGTACAATGGAGGTTGAATAATCCAAAGGAAGAGAGTTTCAACAGTGTTATACTAATCACAGACAACAAAACTCCTGAATAAAGCTGAAGACAATGAAGGAAAAACCAAAATCTAGAGGCAGAAACAGTCTTATCTAATCATCACACCTGTAACACAAGGAAATATGGATGCATCTCACCTACAACACATGGGAGGTGTGATGCATCCAGACTGTCAAAAGGAGACAGTGCGATGGTCCAGGGACGAGACTTTAACTTGGTTTTTGGTCACAGTTTGTAGCTTAATTCAGGGATTTAGGCTGAGCTAATGATAGTGAGTAAACACAAAACATAGGGGATGATCTAATGAGGTTACTTGAGCCACCACCAGGGTAGTTAGGATGTTTGCAAGTCAGTTGTTTAATTCATAAACTAACTTGGAGATTGATTGAAGTAGCGTTTATCTACTTTGTAGTTGCATAGAAAAAGCAGTTCGAAGGCTATCTGGCATAACTTTAGGCTCTGTTTGTAGTTTATAAAGCAAACAAATATAAACAAGCAAACAAGCTATTCGCTCCCTAGTGGAGTCGCCATTTTGTTATCAGGAAAACTAGTGTCCATTCAGAGCCACTAGTCCCACTAAGATGGGTAGCTATCTTAGAATCAAACAAACTAAAGTCACTTGTGTTTTCTTTTATGAGAGATAGATGAGAAAGAAGCAGAGAGTACCAACCTCAGTCTTTCACTTGGCTCCTTGCTTGTTTCATCTCCCCTTCAACAGAAATACACCACTCTTTCCTCACTTGTCTCGCTTCAAAGAATACCTATGGAGTCAAAGAAGCATGATACCATCAAAGCATAGAGATCTATAACCATAAACAATATAGGATCAGATATATATTGACCATACAAATGCATATATCAATTCAACATTCAAAGACATACAAGAATATGGAGGAAAACTCAAATAACTTTATTGATAGAAGTAGTAGAAGAGAGGATTGCAACCGATTGATCTGACCCAATGCCATCCTCCCAACATGAAAGCCCTTCTTCACCTCATGAAAAGCTAGATCACCCAACAGTATGATGTTCCACAAAGAAACCAACAACACTTCCTTACAAGGTGTAAAATTCCAGCCTTTTGGATCTATGGGATGAGGGATCCATATATAGATGTTTGCAGGTGCGTGAGTCAGCTTCTGGGATTTTGATTAGTGTCCTCTCTTTGATATTTCTTGGTTCCACTTGGAGATTCATGATCCCTTACTCATCCCTGGGCGAGTTTAGAGAGGAAAGTGTCAAATGGGTAGTTTCTAGAAGATTCTCTGGGTTTCCACCTAGGCAACTGCTTCTACCATTTGTCTGCTCTTGCTCATCGCACCCCACAGAAGGGATTTTTAGTATGCATTGCACTTTTTGCATGTGGCAGGTGAGATGCATCGCACCATTAGCACTAAGCAGTCTGTATGGTCTAGTTTTGACCAGTTCTGAGTAGTTTTTTAGGGAGAACTTCTAGGAGATGATGTAATCAATTCACCTTGCTCCTTTAGGGTATGAAACAACACTTTTAGGGACTTAGAACCCCTTGGTTTATGGACATATTTGATTGGGGTTGCATGCCCAAATATGTCTATAACACCGGGCATTTCGCAAGGTCAACCCACTCCCTCCACAACCCACTAAGGCACACAACCCCAGGCATTGAAGTCTTTACACCCCTACTAGAATTTGGCATCCCAATACAATAACAGTCACCTAGTCTAGAACATCATGCACTTGGCCTCCTCAAGATTGTCTCATAGCCCTTCAAGAGCTATACAAGACAAAGGAACCACTGGCATATGTAGTGTTGATTGATTTTGTCCCCAACCCTTATGGTGTTACTTATTCTCCCTCGTGCATATGGGCTCGCACGAGATCATCGAATAAACCGGCCCTCTCAGCCCATTTGTGGAGTCCTGTCAATCAAGACACCTCAAAATGTAACCAATTCATTAGCTATACCATCATAGTATCATAGAAAATAATCCACATGCCAAGTCTTACATGTCATCATGTAACATTCATCATTGTTAATCACAACATTATGAATAATAACGAACTGCATGCTCATGCATGTCATAAATTTGTACGCAATTATCACATGCTTCACCTCATGAAATACCATCGTAATTTATAACATCAACATATTTGCATCAAATAAATATCATGACTTCACATAATAAATGAACCACATGTCTATAAAACTCATATTATAGCATCATAATTCCTATGCCATGTTATGCATATCATATCCATCATGAGTATTCAACATTAAATACCTATCATCACGTAGTAAATGAATATGTCAATATATCTTGATATATCATCATAATGCCTATGCATATCATCATCATCATAAGGATACATCATCAATATTGTAACAACTATATAAATATGAACCACATGTGCATGATAACACTCATACCATCATATCATGAAACATCATCAATATGAGAAACATCTCAATACTTTATCAAATATAGAATAATACTCTATAAGCATTCTTATCGTGATTCATCACAAAAATCAATTTCATTTACTTTACAAACATTCAACTATGAACTAAGATTATTGAACATCCATTTATGATCTATGTTATCTCATTAGTGTTATTAGTGTTATGTTTTCATCAAGATACCAATTACTTTTTCAATAATCATTTCCACTTCTTTCAACTAGGAAGTTGACCATTTATACCATAGGTATAATCATCGAAGTACATCGTTAAATTTCACATGAGCCTCATCATCTTGAGTCTTAATCTCTCGTCATATATTCTTCCTTCCCCAAGGAAATTCGGGTGAAATTCATTGTTAAGATATTACTAGTTATACAATAATTATTTAAATCATCTATCTCAAAATTAAAATCCCTTGGTTTTACATCCATTTACTCTTTGGCTTACCGATTCCAATACCGCTATATGCAATTGCATATAAACACTAGGTCATCATGATTTAATTTTATATCATGCTTAATTTACTTGCATGAGGGTTTGTTGATCCATGTTGACTTATACATACATCACTTAACAATTATTATTTTCATCCACAAAAATATTTTCTTATCTCGTCAAGATCCTATCTTAATACCACTTGATTGCTTTATCGTAAATTCACCCTTCTTCAAGTTGGACAAGATACTCTTTCTCATTAAATAGTATCTTTATTTTAGATTTTGAAACAGTTGGAAACACTACTACCATAATTGTCCATGAAAAAATTAAATGTGTGTTGTTATGTGGAAACAACCTCTTTTAACGCTATGGGAACAAAACTTGATTAGTTTCTCTATGTGAAGTCCTACTCATGAAACAATGAGTGAAAATCAGTCAAGTACAACCTCTATTAATTGAATCTCACTTCTTTTGTCAATATGCACACAATCCTTCTCAAGGTATTCTTATAAAATTTCTAGCAACATTCCTATACTTCACTATTATTATTTTTTATTTTTTTTACCATTTAAAGCTTTAAACATCTTCCTCGTTTATCATCACTGGTCATTATGAAAATTCTTAATTTCATATCTTCACATTTTTAAACTATGTAGATCATTGCTATGACCATTACCAATCATGTTTCTCGGTCCACTCATCAATACCCTTAAAAGAACTTTCTTCTTGATAGAAAATCCCTTCATTTCCCCCTACTAGATATTCATAGATATATTTTTAATTTTCTCCTAGTCTTAATTTCCTAATATTCCATGTCTACTAGCTTCAAAAATGGAAACTTCTTCACTTCATTCTATTTTATTAAATTGACTTTAATTTCTCACCTCAAGTCATTGTGGTTTCTTTTCCTCCTCTCTTAAAAGCATGGCGTTGATATACTTTGGAAATGTTGTTACTATTCCCCAACTTGGGTAAAACTTGATAAATAAATTCATTAAGATGGCTACCGAATGTAATCCGCTTATCATTCCCTATTTTAAGACATCAACATAATAAAATTACCTGATCATACATCTTGTTATCCATAATTAATGCATATAGTTAGTCACCTGTGGAAAACTTTACAATGTGGCTCTCCCATTAGAGGGAAAACTATTATAGATGTTGTCATGCACACAACTTATCTCCTCCAATTGATCAATTTTTCTATGCTATCATACCTTCAAGGTTCCTTCAAAATGACCTTCATTATTACCATGATTATTCAACTTGATTAGTTGATTGCCAATATTTTCTTCTTTATGTGCATCATCCTTAGATAGACCTTATAGTGATACCTTTAGAGTACCAAGTTATGATTATACCAAACTCTTCCATTATGTTCTAAAATAGGTTGCCTCTTCTCACTGATTTCTTACCCTTGTTGTGACACTTCCTCTCAACCACCTTAAGTATCTATCTAACACCAAGTTATCACATGAGCTATCATTAGTTATCATCATTAGAAAATTTGGAAGTTTTTCCTTTCCATTTCTCCTTAGACAAATTTATCCAATATATGCAATTAACCTTGAATTACAAAACCTCATGTAACATTATACTTAATATCATAACAGTTAAGTAAACAAAATTGAAATCATAGTGTACAATTTAGATGTATCATAAATTTTAAACAATAAAACGTGCTTTAGATGCTCCATAAAAGTAAAGTATTTAGCTAAGTAAACAATCAATCTACTCATTAAAATCCTTAAATGTAAATTTTTAAGAATATGATCTACCAGATGTGATAAAGAAACCAAGTAAGCAAGCAATCAATCTACTCATTAAAATCCATCAATGTAAATTTTGAAGAATATGATCGACCAGGCATAAGGTAAAGTAGTGTAGAGGCTAAATTAAAAGTAATGCAAAAATCATGAACATATTTCTATGATTGACCATTTCCAATTTAAAAAGTAACAAAATTCTGAAGATGCAAGAGTCACAAAAACAAAAGACAACATATGAAAGAAAATAGATAGGGATATTAAAGATATTAAAGAAAACCTAACAGTTTCCATAATAAACCCATACTATAATGACAAATCTCATGCAGCTCCAAGCATCCCTTATTAAACTCCAATTATGTCCACCTTATAATTAACTCCAATTTGAGCCATTGTACACTGAGTGGATAGATCAAATAAGATTTTATTGAGCCACCACAACATGCTAGAATTGAACCCTTTGACTTAATAATTTGAAATAAAATGACTATATGCAATGAATGAAACAAACATATAGAACTTCGAATGCTAATTACAGGAACATTCATTGTCAACAGTGTGAGCAACCGAACCTACGATTTTTAGGTTGGGTAAATTTGATACGAATCATCATTTCGAACCTCAAAAATCATACTATTACTAGACTGTATAGTTTTAGCGTTGCGTGCGCTTTTAAATTTAATGCAAGGTATATACCAGTTGTTCTCGAATATCTCTTTTATGTATGCTTAGTACTGTGCATGTTATTTTAATCACAATTTGGAAGAGAAACATCTACAATACACTATCTACCAACTGTTTTGATATAATACCACAGTGAACCAAACAAGTAAACACATATTTCTTTGTGGAAATTTCTAAGATATTCTAAGTGGGTATCTTATGACTATGACTGATATAAATGAGTATTTTTGGGGCTGAACCATTTTTGGGCACAATATATATTTCATGCTTGTGATTTAAATACTCTACATTGTTCCTATGGTCATTGTATAACTGTGTTCAAGTAAATGGCAATAAAAAAATATACCTACAACAATGCACCTATAAGTTGTTTGACAAAACATATCGCTGAAAAACTGAACAAAACTCAGAAATTACAGTGCGTTTATTGAGCCATTTCCAAGAGGGAATAATACGAATGTAGATTCGAGTCGATCTCTCTGGAAATGATCTCATCCAATAATATCATTTCATGGATGTGGATATGATAATGGGCCAAAATGATCTGAATATGATTTAACACTGAATGATAAAGATAAGATATCAAATAATGGTAGATAGGGTATCAAATAATGGTTAAAATTACATAAAAAGCAAAGTCATTGTGTTAGTTTCCTATACTAATAGGCTTCATTTTTCATGATTGACTGGAGAAGTGCCAAATATGTTCATTATTTCCATGCTGCAAAGGTTCCATATTTTATAGAATTTCACTATGTATAGATGGTTGACTCTTGCCACAGTTGATGAATAGCCAAACAGTTTAATCATGGCTAGATCATGTTTGAATTTACTTGTCTTAGAATAGAGAATAAAGGTCCGCACAAACAGTTCAAGCTTGGCAGACAAGTAGTTAGGTAGAGAAGCAAAGGGTTTGAACAGCTTAATCTGAGCCCTTGGAAGAGATAAGGGTATAACTTAGATAGGAGGGCAGCTAAAAGAAAAGAGAAGAATCAGGGCTTTCTAGTTCAAATGCACCCAATGAAATGAAGAAAAAACGTTAGGTGTACTAGGCTGGGTAGGCAGTTTTGATGCTGCAGAAGTAGGTTTATGAGCTATTTGCTCCTTTGGAATAGGTTTCATCTCATAAATATCATAAGGTGCTATGGCAAGGTGGTTACAAAACAAATGGAGCATGACTAATCTTCCTCCCCATCTTCCCAAGAACACTTACTAACATCCCCCCAAGGACAATGAGATCTTCTCACTGCCCTTAGTCCACTTCATTTCATGAAAAAGACTAAGTGAAACTTTGTCTTCACTTAAGCAAAACAAGCCACATTTCTTGTGTAAGAATACTTCATCTCCATTCTGCTAATTTTTCCAAATCCATGACTTAGAGACCTTTCATTCACCTAAACCTAGGTTTCACCTCTTATTCTAGTGTTTTGGTCTGTAAAATACTCCTCATTTTAACCTACTAACACTATTATATAGCTCCTATGTGAATATTTCCCCTCCCTTACTATCTAAAAATACATAAAAATCCCTAAACATCTAAATATCGCGACCTTTGGCTAACTATAAGCTATAGTTTAATTTTTGTCAGGAGTGATTGGTCCATCCGGGGCCAATAACAACCCTCCATGCACTCCATCGGGACTTGTTTAGCTTCTGGCTAAATAAATAGCCGAACCCGCATATCATACCCCCAAACCCCATTTAACCAAAGTTAAAAATACACCCCACAAAACATTACAAATGTGAAATATTACAGCGGGTCCCCTAGTTATAAGCCGCCACCATCTCCATCACCCGCCGATCATCCGATCATCGCGGATAGATCCAACGGCTGTCAGCAATATTGGAAGCCCTTAAGTGCCGAACGATAGCATCTGGGGGATGGCTGGTATTTCCGCCATACAGAGGACGTGTGTCAGGTGCCTGGCGTGATCGGAGCCCCCTCCTCCAATACAACTTCCCTCCAAAGGTAGTGCGGGGAATACCTCTTACCACCCCACTACCTCCCCGCAGATGCCATGCCTACGTCATCTATTGACGTCACCATCGTTCCCGCCCATCTGTCCGCCATGTTACATCCCTGTCATCTGCCCACGTTAGTGCCGCGTCACCCGCCACGTCACCTAACATGTCGTCTTTCGTACCCTGCTACACGAAAAAATTATGTCATGCTGACGTCATCAGACAAAAGCACACCAAAACCCGCCAAAGTAAAAAATTTGGTTAAAAAGAGGTGAAAATGTTATTTTCACTCATTTGTGTTTGTTTCCTCTACGCGTTCTATGCATGCTGATTTACGTCCGAAATAGAATTTCTACTGTACATTCCGCCACCTAGCAGTTTCACTCCATAGCTCAACGCCTCGGCCCCACCTACAAATTGACCATTTAACCATTAAAACAGGTATTTACACGAATTTGCTCCCAAACCCTGTTTTTCGTTGGTTTTCTCTGTAAAATTGCCCGCATAACCCAAAATTTGAAGAAAAAACATTGTGTTGCTTTCAAACATACCCACCATAACTGCTCTCTTGCCAAAATCTCACCATAAATCTGCACATTGAACTAAATTCGAACTCGTTTGGCCTTCCAAATTCTCTGAGAAACCCTGAAAACTGCCTTTTTACCCACTATTGTTGCCAATTCTGCCAAAGAATCCCACAAATTCTGTCTCTCCATCTAATTTCTGTCCACTGAGCTAAATGCAAACCAACAAACCAATTTCACAGTGAAATCCCCGGAGAAAATCCACAGAGCTATTGTTTTTCCTATTTTACTTACACATACCCAAAAATTCCAATTTTAAAAGCAACAACATTGAGATATGGAAGGTCCAGTAGCCTTAAATATTACTCCTCTAAATTCACCCCACAAGTAATTGGAAGATCTGCCCTTAGCTGATAGAGATTATCAAATCCAAGACTTAGTTGTCTACCGAAACCATCTGCAAGCATTCTGTGAGCTCAGAAATAGTTACCTAAGCCAAAATGATTTTTACGGCATATGGGAGTCAAATCTACTGATATACTATCTCCCCTTTGTCAATATTTTCCCTGAGATAATTCACCTCTGTTGTGAGAACTATGAGGCAACTCAAAGGGAAATCAAAACTCCATCTGGAACTACACTCTTTCATATAACTCCTGACTCCATAAATCAAATGCTAAACTTCAAACCAACTCAGCTTTGGTTTCCTTTTAATATGAAATTCTTGCTTGATGAAGGTCCCAAACTCTACAGCTCAGAGATAACCCGAATTTCCCAAGTATTTATGAGGGCAGATCGCCAGCCTAAAGAGCCACCTCCTTTTCACTATGCATCTTTCAATGAAGTGGGTATATTACTTGTTGATATGATATATTATGTTCCGGGGTTCAAGGTGAACATATTGATGAAACTATATTGGTTTTATTGTCTATATTTACCCTAGGGCAGCCCCCTGCTGTCAAATACAACTATGCCAAATTCATTGCCAACAAGATACATGACCAATTGTTGAATCTAGATAGGGAGGGAGTCTTTAAGTATTCATCCTACATCTATCATCTATTCTTATATTATCAGCCAGATAGTTTCCAATTCCCCATCAGAAAATTGGATCCTAAAGGAGAAAAGAGGTCTGTGAGTTTTTGGACCTCAATCTTTCATGAAGTCTGCAACTCTCCCTACTCTTACTGTGAGTTTATTGATATGTTTGTATACCCAGTCTCTTCTCTCTTGATGAGAACTCCTCCTCCTAGACTGTCATATGATATGCAAAATATATTACAGCTCTCCAAAAACTATAAAATAGGTGACTGGTACTTTTACCAGAATCACAATGTTATCAGGATATATGGCTGTGAGCTATGCCCCTATAGGCTACCAAGATATGTTCCAATGAGACTGTTTGCCTTGGAATATTTTAGGCAATTTATCAATTCAGATTTGACTCATTTCCATAGCACAAAGAAAAAGGCTCAGTTGAAACTGAGAGACCAGTTAGGCCCCTATGTCATGAACAAAAATGAAGGATGGAAGGATGCTGATGAAATATTGGGTCAGACACTCTGACTAAAGAGAAGCTTTTGGTGGGTACCCTATGACCCAAATGGCTTTATCAATGCAAGAAGGATAAAATATAGGCTGGCACCCTATTGACATTGCAACGTCCCTGAAATAGAAAAATTTTCCAACGAAGATGAGTGGCTAGAGGGAACACTAGTTGAACAACTCACTGAGGAAGAGAAAATGGAACAAACTATGAAAAATCTGGAAAAAAATCTTGACTTAGATTCTTTTAGGCAGGTGTCATTCAAAGTACCACAACAAACCAGAGAAGGCAAATCAACTGCTGCAACTTCACAACAAGCTGCCCAAGAAAGGACTACACGAATAACAGGGACAGAAAAGGGCAAGGAGATAGTAGTTACAAAGCAAGAAACAATGGCACACCAGCCAAATACGTCAAAGGCGCCCAGTCAAGGGAAAGCTCCTTCACTATAGACAGAGGCACTAGAATTACCAGCACTACATACTCCCCTTAATGAGGAAAGAAGTAAGAAAAGAGACAGAGAAGATACCACACTTGCAAGTAGATCAACAGAACAGCCAGAGGCCAAAAAGCAGTAGATCCTCTACCTGAAGAGGAAATTGTTGAAGAAATCACAGAAAGTAGAAGAGGAGAGAGGACCATCAGCCAACAGACATCCACCAGCTCTCATAGGCAAGAAATGGAGAGGCATCATGGTATGGAAGTTTCCTCCTCAAGGTTGCAAAGTAAGAAATGATCTGATCTTAAAAAAACATTCATGGAGATTAAGGCCCAAAATGAGTCATTCCGAATTCATCTTTATGATCAATTTCTCAAAATGACACCCTCCAAACAGTAAAGATTAATGGCAGCCTATGACATTAAGGAGGAGAAAATGATCTTAACTCATTTTAAGCCTAAGGTTCAGCAACCACAGTCTGCAACTAACTACATAAGGACCAATCTAGAGGTCCTTGCCAAAGATATACACCCAATGGACCAGATAGAATTGCACAAAGAAACTGGTGAAATGGTCTATGCTACATTGGCAGACAAGGCAATGCTGGCCCACCAATTGAAGGAGTCATTAAGTAATACATATGTCCAATTGGATTTGGAAAAGATATCTTCTTTAGCCAAAGACAACAAAATAAATACCCTATATGAGATAAATTATTGAGCTAGGACATGATCCCAAGGATGCCAAGGGCATCAAAGCACTGATAAAGAAGAAGGGGGAAGATATTGTTGCACTTAGGAAGCAATTGAAGCTGCCTGTCACCATGCATCCACAAAAAACAGAACTTGCACAAGAAAAAGCAGAAGAAGATGTAATTAATTAGTTGATGATGATGAATCAAAGACTAATTCAAACAAAGCAAGAGTTGGAGAAAGCATTGCAATCCAAGCAGGGAGAGTCGACCTCCCAGCCACCCGAAGCAGCTCCAACAGTTATCACTGCTCCCCCCACAGTCACAGCAACAATTCCTCCCACTATGCCAACATCAACAACAGGTATATCAACCACAGATGCTTTAGCAGCAACGACAACAGGTCCAGAGACCAGCATGAGGATGGAAGAAATGATGAAAGTAGTAAAAGAGCTAGAACCCCAAACGTCAGAGCTTAAAGAGGCAAAAGAAAAACTGGCCAAACTAGAGGTAAGATATGACAAATCAAAGATAACAGTGGTAGAGAAAACCAGATAGGTAAAGGCCCTGGAGAACAAGGTGAAATCATTGGAAAAAGATCTCACCTTGCATAAACATCTAGCAGACATCAAAACAATTTTGTGGACCAAAATTGCCCAGTCTATCACTGACCAATGGCAATCAATTCAAACGATCCATGAACAAATAGAATTGATAGAAAGGCCCCAAGTGGAAATTCAAAGGGCCAGGGCATCACTGGGAAACATGTCTGAGCAGGCCAATAGAGTGATCCATTTTTTGAATACTCATACTAAAGAATAGCTAGCAGCTTTGGAGATTATGGACAAAACAGACACCATTTTGACAGTGAAAAAGGTGCTAACAATGAGGAATTTATTATAGACTTTGGAAAGGAAGTGCCAAGAAATGCAAATGGAGATTAATGCCTTCACAGAGAAGTTTACAGTCTTGCAGCAGAAGGGTCTACCCAATTTACTAACTAGTAATCAAAGACTGTTAACACATCAACAATATTCTCACAACGTAAACACATATGTTACAAACCAGATCACAGCATCATCAAGCACTTCAAAAGACACATGACCTCCCTCTGAACAGAGTTTATATGACAAATTGGAAACTTTGTTCTATATTGAACACGAAATAAATCATCCTTTTGAAGTCAAGCCCAACTTCTACAGGTATACTGAGGCTGATGAAACACTAGTAAAAATACAAAGACATCAGTTGCTAACAGACCAATGGTGGCAGAGCATGGTGGAAATGTTACCAAGGTAATTTGGATTTTTCTTTTTATCTGCATTTGGTCAAATAAGAAAACACGTGGCAAATATAATGAAGATGGGAATAATAGAGGAAGGAGGTCAAGCAAGGACTAGGATGCATTAAAGTGAAATCAAGAGCAGGTGAAACGATTGGGACAACAACGCAGGAATGCAAAGTAAAGACACAGCTACCAGCCGACTTCCTGAATTAAAAAGTCAAAGATATCTTATCAGTAAAGCAGCCAGCACAGCAACAATTACTCCTACATTTATTCCCTTGTCAGAGCAGGTGAAGGAAGTTATTGCTTCATATCTTATCCACAAGATATTTTGTAACTCTCTTTTGTATAAATACCTCCCCAATAAATGTAGTCGGGGTTGGTGATTTTCCTCTTTGGACCACGCTATAGCTCTGAGATTTTTTAATACAAAGGCTATTGAAGTGCACAGCTATTGGACCGTTTGAATGTGGACTTGATGTTCTGGGCTCTGCTATAGAATTCCTGTGTCTTTCTATGGATCAATAAGTTGTTCTAAACAATGTTTTGTGTTTTTTGTGTTTACAAATTTCATATATGTTTCATAATCTTAGTAACAGGGAAAAAGAATAGCCCAGAACTTGTTTAAATACACTCTGCATTCAATCCCTGTTGTTATTTATGTTTTCTTCAGAATTAGGATAAACAAGAATTCTTAGATGCTTTTGTTTCTACTGATTCTTTCACTTTGAAAATTGCCAAGGAATTCTTTACTTCTCCTTGATAATATTCATGCACTTTCCCTTTCTCATCATGATGAAGGATTCTTAACTTCCCTTCATCCACTGGCTTACATTCCATCAATTTCTAGATTTTAAAATTGTTCCAAAATTGATTATCTTTCTCTGTAGTATTGCCCTTTATCAGAGAAACACACTTAGCAGTCCATCTTCATAGACTCCATTTGCCCAATGGAATAAACTATTTCAGACTTGCATCCCAGCTCTATTTAAAATCACCATCCAAACAAACTTAAAACAAAACCCTGCACATCATAACTAGCATAAAATACTCAAAAAACAAAGTTAAATTATAAAGAGAGAGCCCTCTTTGGATGCAGTTTGGCTAGAAGTTGCATCTAAAAGGTTGGTTAGTGGTCACCTCGTCCGTATTCCCTTTTCTCACAAGTTTTGGGGAACAACCTGAGTGATAACACATTGGAACATTGTAAGTCAGTGCCACTATAAGTTGAACACTTTCTATCTGATTTACTGTGACAATAGTATTGAGCTATTATCAAAACAAAGAACGTATTTTTAGACAGCAATAGAACAGAGGAAGCTATGAAATTAGTGTGTTTACTAAATACATGGACAACATTCAAATAGGGCATCAAGAAGATAGAGTCACAAATATGAAACAGAATTAAGATGTATTTTCTTTAAATTTGAAGAAATCACCTAAGAAGAAAAAAATGGTCCTAGTTCAAATTTTGGTTATTTATTTATGTAAACACCAATGCAACCAGATACATAATCCTTTGATAAGCGCTAATGGCAAGTATAATGTTTCAAGAATCAAATTCTGAGGCAATTTCAAAGTGGTGAAAGTGATTCAAGAATCAAAAAGGCAAAGCTTTCCACTTGCTATCTGAACTCTAAAATCATCATGCAACTGAAAATTTTCGTTCATACATTTTATCCAATAGTCTGTATGCATCCATCTTGATGGGATAGTCATGGTGATTTCACTAATCTAAAATAATGTCCAAATATAATCCAAATAAAGATATGCATAGGGGTTTGTTATGATTTGTTAATGTTAATGCCCATACCAAAACTCATGCTACAGTTGGCATATTCTTCAGATTTATTAAAATACTCTAAGAAATTCAAAAACTGTTGTGACACATAGTTATGGAACTATAAAATTTTAGGCATGGAAAATAGACATTCAAAATTATAAATTTGAGTCTAAACTTACATATAAAGTGGACATTCCAACCTGCAAATTTGAGCCTAGTTGTTGAGCAGATGAAAAGTTTTCAAGAACACATTTCATCAAACAGTTAGCATGTAATGTCAAATTTCAGGGTTGTTATAGGCTGATTTCAAATTTTGATAGTCGCAAAGATTTTAAAATTGATTTTGAAAAGTATCATCAGTGTTTGATCTGAAAATATCATTAGTGAATCCCAGACATTATTCAAAGGATCCTTCCAAAAACATAGAGGTTCACCCAGGAATAAATATTTATATTTCTCAGCGTATTTATAAGAGCAATGATTAACTCTTATGTAGAAGTAATGTTGGGAATTCCAAGCAATATACAGATTCTGCTCACATTTCGATAATGGATTTTGATGTTCCTAACAAAAATACTAGAATGGAACAAAATCAATTCATAATGAATCAAACTCCATTTTGAAAGCTTCTAATACAGAGAAAGTGGATGAGTCTGTTGATGGGAAAGTGGTTTCCATAACAAGGGTGGGCAAAGAAATGATATCCAAGAAAATAAAAATACATCCTTCGTCATGCTATAGCTGTAATGATAGTGATTCATCAATTAAAAATGGATATGTGCCTTCTTCAGAGAATAAGGATGGGGTTGTTCTTGGGAATGTCGAGCAAAGGTTCTTGGTAGAAAAGCTAGACATAGAGGAATCCAGGCTGAAAAATGATAATTTTCCCACTACACAAAACTCAGAGGATGTAACAAATATTATTAGTAGCCAACAAATGGTTCATGAAAACCAAGTTATTCAGATTTCATAACATCATCACGAAATTATACCTTTTCTTGGCTTTCCTGAAAGGAAAAGGATATATGAAGTTGGAGAGAAATCTCACGTGTGCCATTACTATGAAAAGGAAGAAGTGGAAACCATAGCTAATTTGAAAAAAAAACAAATAAAGAATGTACTCTGAAATACCTAGAAGGAAACAAGGAGCAGAGGGGAAATATCTCTATATTGTAGAAATCAGAGAAAAAGTCATCCACCAGTTATGGCAAGATTTACAATGAACATATCCAAAAAAACATTGATAACCATGTCATTGAGAATTTGTGTGAGAAAGCTACTTCTCAACGTGTAGATCGTAGTAAGAAGTTAAGACTTTCTAGATTAAATTCAAACTTGATTAAGGCAAAACAACTATGTTCTTCTAGCAATGAAAATGGACAACATTCCTTGAACCTCAAAAAATTGCAAGAGATTAGTGGATTTCATATTGCAAACAGGATCTTCTTTGAAGCTATTTTTTTTGTCCCCCAAATGAAGAATGTAAATAATATCATGAAGATACTGTTGTCGTATTTACTAGTGAAGCCCATTAGGAAAATCTAGAAACTTATAGAGAGGGGAATATATTACATGGGTTTATTCCTCAAAAGATGAAGTGGGTAGGTTCACAGACCAGGAAAATGATGTTAAAGAAGCTTAGAAGGTGTTGGTGATGGGACTTGTTTTCTTATTACTTGTATTTGGGTGATTCTTCTTTCAGAAATTTGAACACGGGTGAGATTGACTCTTTCAAAAATTTAAACATAGATGATTTTACTTGCCTATCCATTCCAAACACCAAAACTCCATAGGCCCGAATTAATCAAGCCTCCAGAAATTTTAACTCAGTGAGACTACTTTCCAATAGATATAAAGGGAATTTAAGGCCTACCAATACTATCAAGCAATGTCGACTCCATAAAAACCAATTTCATTTACTCCCATCAAATCTCCATAAAGCAAGATATTATACCGATATAGAAGATCAGAGACATGAATGCAACACAAGGAAGGAGTCCCACAAAAAGTACGAGGAAGTTGAATAATCAGATAAATACAATGCTTCTCCTCTGATTAATCTCTAGGGTAGGTGACTCCACTACCACGGGGAAAATAGAAAAACTCTCAGTGACAGACAGAAATAAGTATACCATGGTGATACTACTGCGTCATGATTTCATCTAGGAAATTCTTAATATTGTCGACATTTAGTCAATCCGCTTTGCATCAAAAACTAAAGTTTCAGACAAGTGCGCATGCTTACGTGACTTGTCAATGTCATTAAATCTGTCCTACATTAAATCTATCCTACCTTGCTTTGTAACTTTAATGTCATGCAAATATTCCCTTGCTTTATAGCTTTCTTCATGGCAATCAATTGAAAACACCTTTATATTATTTTGCTTTTATTTTTCTATGCAAGACCATAAAAATGGTTGAATAGAAAGTCATATGATCGAAGCATAATTTCTTTTCTCGGTTAAAATCATTTAGATCGAATTTTTCTACATTAAAATTTCTATAGGCCCTAAGAGTTGAACCGGCTCTGATACCATATGTAACAACCCCGAATTAACAATACGTAATTAATTAGATTAATCAAGTGATTTACAATCAATACGCAATTTATCAACTAGTTAACATTAAATTTCAAAAGAAATGTGAGAGACAACTTACCTGTGGAATGCTAGTTGAATTTTGCTAATTGCAACAAAGTCTTAGGGACGACTCTCCACCCAACCATAGGCTCAGTTGCACAACATCTTGCTACAACTGGCCACCCCCGAGCCCTCAATCAACGTACTACTTCCAGGGAATCCTTTGTCTCACAACACTATTCTCCTAAGAGAATGGATGAGGGAATCATGGAATGATTGTCTGAAGGGGGGAAAATTCATTACATTGGTTTCTATATTGAAAAGAAGGTTCTAGGCTATCATTTGCAAGTAAGTGGGGCATCTTCTTTCTATTTGCTACTCCATCTTAGGCTTGAAGATCAGGTTTCCCTCTTCTGGGGTTTTCATGCTTTCATAATCTCTTTGGTTGTATTTTTGAGAAAAAACCTTAATTTTGAGCTAATTCACCTTCCTAGACTCTTAATACACCATCTCCCACATTTTCTCTCATCAAATTCCTCATTTCATCATTTCCCTCGCAAACCCTAGTCTCTACTATCCATTTCTAGACTAGGATTGTGTTTCCTAGTTTTACATCCCTCCCTTCACTCAAATTCCAAAATTACAATTCCCCTCACTCCATAACATTTATCCCTACCCTCCATAATTTTCCTAAGAATTTGGAGACCGCCTAACCCCTTCATCTCCCTCAATTTCAAAAATGCCCAAATCACGTGTTTTTCCCTGCACCAAACCCTAATTTCCCTTCCCATTCAACTAGGGTTTGCTATGGATTCTGAGACTACTGAGTAAAGAAAGCACAAGAGAGGTCAAATCAGTATGTATGATCCAACTTCAACACATGATATCATGTCTTCACCATTTCTCAAGAAATCATTCCAAGAGACAAATCATTTGCCACACATTAGGATAGTATTACCTCAAAATCATTTCTGAAGTAAGGAAAATGAATTTGGTAAAATTGAAAGAGGTTTTTTTCAATAAGAGACCAAGGAAAAAAACCTCCTTTAGTTTATACACAGGTGTTATTATTTGGGAGGAATTCCTAAAATATTGTTTCTAAAGGAGAGTTGCTCCATTTCTGGAGTAGTCTTGGGAGAATGAGTTTTTCTCAGCCTTGGGGAGGCCATTTTTATTTCTTGAGGAGTCTATCAACAACTAGAAATCATACACTTTCCAATGCTACCTTCCGATATGGATTTAGATCTCACGAAGGTAGTCAAATATATCCTCCAAGTTGGCACTGCACTTTTAGAGTAGTTATGGGAGAATGAGTTTTTCTTGGTCTTGGAGTGTCCATTTTGCTTGCCTGAGATGCCTAATGAAAATTAGACATCCAAAGATTTCCATTGATATATTCAGATCTGAATTCAGAGCAGTGGAAGTCCCACAAAAACCTCCTCAAAGTTGGCATTGCGCTTTTGCCTATTACTCCAAATTTTGAGTTTTATTCAGTCAAAATTGGATTTGAGGATGTAATTCCTCATGTTGTGAGTTGAATTAATGTAAATGATGGTAAAAATGTCTTGTTAGATTCATTTTGACGTTGATTCATCATCATTAATGGTGGTTAAAAGTCAAACGTATCAGTTTTTCTATTTTGAGGAGAGTTTGTTAAGCTCCCTAGTCATTAGGTCTTGTTGGAGATATTCTTGTGATGAGTTCCTAGATTGACGGATTCAACCCCTTAGAGTGGGGAAGTTGTTTTTTGGTCTATTTGTATCTAGTTTTGAGTCAAAGTAAGGGTTGGACATGAGAGAGTGGGAATCTTGTAGCTTGTGTCTCATCACACTTTTACAGGAAATCAAAGGCCATTTGCGGCTATTATCTAGGAATTCTTGTGGTATTAGTTTGTGATAATGTTTTTCTTCTTTTAATAACTTATATGAAAGATAAATGCATCTTGTTTCCATATATATTATCTTCAGTGATTTTCATGAGAGATATTAAACATAATTCTTATGATTAAGCATTGTTTTGTTAGGAAATCATATTTTTGTACTTAGTCTTCTGATAGATGAATTCATGGTTCACATGCTCATCTTTATTTTCATATCTTTTCAACCCTACACTACATCAACCAACTCTTAAAATATGACTAAGGCATACCTACTCTTCTCCTCTATATCTCTTGCAATTGAACCCTTGAGACATAGCCTAGTTCCTTGATTTTGACTCATGATCTAGCAAACCCTAAATCTGAAAAAACCTAGTGTTGTAATAACTAGCCTAACATCTTTTCCCACTCCATTCATAAGTTATTGTGAGCTCATAGAGAGAGCCATCTCTGGTTTAGCAGGGCTAGCTGTTGAACCCTAAGTGGTTTGAGGATACCTCCATCAATCTCCTTTCTTAGCCTTCGGACATTGTGTGAGATTACAGTTCCTATGGATATCACTTGGGTCTTTCCACATCAAAATAATGTCATTTAGTGCCTAAAATAGCCTCAAAAATTCATGAATTGGAAAACTATAGAAAAACAACCAATATGGACTATGCTTTGAGCACGTGGAATAGGTGGGTGGCCATTGGTATCCGCTTGGGATAAAAAAAAATTATCTTCATAGTCAACGTCTTCTTGTACATCCCCCTTTGCGGCTAATCATGCCTTATTTTTTGAATCATTCCCATCCATATTGAATTTTAGCTTGTAAATCCACGCTATCCAATAATGGATTTCCCATCAAGGAGATAAACTAAGTGTCATGTATCAATCTTCTCAATTTGTGAAATCTCATCGTCAATGGCATAACCCATGGTTCATTAGTACAAATATTATTTAAAATTAAAAGGTTTTATAATGTACATAATAGAGAAGAGCATAATTTTCCATCTCATTTTATTGTTTTCTACTTGTTTCCTTGTAATTCTTCTTCTAAGCTCATCATAAAACATTTCTAATGGAGGATGTGCATTATCATTTTTGTTCCCATAATCTTTTGTATCTCTTGTGACATAATAGATGTATATACCTTTGATAATAAACTTAGTAAAGGTTAACTTGCTTTACTTATTTTAGATGACTGAATTCTTTGGTTATTATCATTAAAGAATAAATTCTCGATGTTCAAAGTAGTCATTGTATCCTCATATTCATCCTTTTTATAATATCTTCCATCATAAAATATTGCATCCCTACTAACGTACAACTTTTTAAAAAGTGGATTATATTTACTTTTGCATTAGATTGTTAAAAAAAACTAATATATTAGTTTGTTAAAAAAAATCATTTTTGGCATTGCAAATAAGTCAAAATAGACTAAATTTAGGGTTTATTTTTTTATGTATCCCTCCCAAAGGTCAATTACATAATGTTAAATATTATACTTTTATATTGTTGAGAAAAGAGAAAATTTCCTATAGTTTATATCTTCTTTGTAGCCTAAAAGAAAAAGCCATTGTTATTTGTTGATCACTGGGTTGGGAGTTCATGGAGATTAACCAAATCTCAAACCCATGGAATGATTAAATCAATGTTAGTGGCTTCTCCATATAAAGGATGTATTTTGATATTCTAGAAGAAAGAAGATCAAGATCAAATCTTTCACAGTTGCCCATAGTTTTTGGGCTTTAGAGCTTTAGAGGACTATATCTAAATAGATGGTCTCTTAGGTTTGATCTAAATTAGGAACCCTTATTTCATTCTCTGCATGGATTAGATTACGATACCTCTCCCTTAAACTATGGTTTCTAGACCCTTAAGAAATAGGGAGCAATCTTGGGAGATATGTACATATAACTTTGAGAAAGTCTCAATGATTGTATTTTTTTGTCCAAATATACATTAGAGTAAATATTGAGGAATGTCTGCTAGAAGTAATGGAGATACAAATTGATTATCAAACTCATGAGAAAACATTGGGCTACAAGGAACTTCCATCACTATTATGAATGTGTTTCTTTCCATAATAATTTTTTCTAAAGATGTAGGTTCCTTCCACATTAGAAAATGAGGAATTTGGTTAAGAAAATCTCAAACTAAAGGAGATGACAATGTTTCGTTAACATCAAATCCTAAAGTGAGCCAAATATATGTCTCAACCAAAATCATTTTGCAGTTTTGGAAAATATTTAAATGGAAGAATAATAAAAAAGATGCGTCCCTCCTTCCCTAGTTTATTAATGCTTCCTTGGCATAAAAAGAATGGTTAGTGAAGTTTGGGGGAATTGATCCATCTTGGCGAATAGATTGCATGAAAATCAATGCAAATAAAGGACGAGAGTTAAGCGATGAACAACTAAATTCCCTGCACTAGTAAAGGATGTTCAAGAAGAAACCAAGTATGGGAACGAACAAATTAGGAGATTTTCTAACGAGCTTAGAAAATTATTTGAGGTGCCTCTCAAGTGGAGCATGAAAAGGAGCATGTAATTCTATCCAAAGACCAAAGGAGTGACACTACGAAACCCAAGGAAATCATCAATGACATGGAGGAAAATATAGAAGTGGTAGAAATGTGTTAGATATCAAATAAATAAAGTAGAAGAGGACAACAAATAACTAATGCAATGGGTGAAGAGTGCTTAAGATAAATTGATGGTTGATTTTCATGATAGAGCAAGCTTAAATAGTCCCTTAGTTCATTGGCATCAACTCATGGTAAAAATTGAAGTATAGTTAACCAACATCAACTTATGACAAAAACTAAAGAAAGAAAGAAGAGAGGGATAAGTTGAAGGCAATAAAATAATAGGCTCATAGTCTTGGTTGGCCAAGTTTGGCTACACTTTATGGAGTTCCTCCTTAAATTTTCATGTAGTCTCATTGAATATTTCTTGGTTATGATTTTTTGTAATATTTCTTTAATTAGATTGTTATTTAGACCATGAATTGTGTGGAAGGGAAAGTCAAAACTCCACCTCTTATTCAATAGAGAGTGTATTTGTATTTGTATTTGTGTTGATTATTGACTTTTTCATCATTATGTGAATCTTTAAGTTGCCTTAGGATGAAAAGCTTTTTAATTCACAAAAGTATCAATATCTAAAGAAGAATTGCGCTGGGTGATTAAAAAATGTTACTCAAAGTATTAAAATTAACAAATGATAAGATTCATTGATATTGGGGTTATGGGAATCTTTAAGTTGTCTTAGGTTACAAAGCTTTTTAATCCACACAACTATCAATTGCTAAAGAAGAATTGCACTAGGTGATTAAAAATGTTATTCGAAGTATTAAAATAGCAAATAATAAGTCTCATTCATATTGAGCTTGGGATGAGACCCTTGAAAATAGAGCTTCACACCAATTATCAATTATTAGATAGAGAAAAGTATAATAAGAGATATGGTAGTGTTTCCAAAAATATTAAGAAGAAAGTGAAAAAGTTATAGATAAAAATAGATAGAATTATCCGTGAGATATATTCACTGTAGAAAATATACAAGTGAAAATTTAATCATATATAATAATGAATAAATTGAATCATGATTTTAAAAACCTGTAATTACAATTTTAGATTGTATTATTTTGAAAAATAAAATTTTCAATTTTACATAAATTTATATATAACTTTAATAAAAATATACATATTTGAAATTTTCACTCATTCTAATATTAAACCTTTTATTTTATTTTTAATTTAATATAAAAATATTTAATAATTTATAAATATAAAAGGGTAAACTTTTCGTTATGCCAAAAATAAGAAAAATAAATATTATAAACCTATAAAATAAACGACATATCAATGATAGTATCTACCCAAATTAAAAGTAATAATAAAGAATAAAAAAGATGAACTCTATTAAATAACACAGAAAAATATACTCACATAAATGATAAAGCTATATAAACGTGAACTATGTAATATTTTAAATGAAAAATGGACTAATATAAAATATTTATAGTATAATGGTATAGTTATATAAACTTGATTTATTTAATAATCATGACCATTTAACAATAAAGAATTAAAAACGATGAAATGAAATAACTTAATAAGAAATAAAATTGGAGACATATCATGGAGCCGCCGCCTCCGTTGATATTAAAAATATTTAATTAAAGGAAAAGGTTAAATATTACATTTTTATACGGTCTGAAAAGTGAATTTGGGTAAATAGTTCATGGTTGTTGGCAAATAAGAGCTTGTCAAGTAGGTTATATATTTAACAATGTGCGTGCAGGAATGTTTTACTCACTGTTGTAACACAAACTCTTCTTCCCGGAAATTTATTCCAAACCATTTTAGATTCGTAAAGAAGTATTTTGGGAGGTATGCATGTGATACCCCTAGTGTTGGTTGCAATACAATATAAGAAAGAAATAGGGATGCTGAATCTGTTAAAGAAACATGTTGGCAATCATCTTCCAGTTATTTCCAAATGTTTTTTTTTTTTTTAATTACAATACTGCATATTGATGGTAACTTCGCAGTCAAATGAAAAAAACTGAACTCCATCCGTGGTTTGTCATTCGAACTATTTCTAAACAGTGGAATACTGTTCTCAAATTCAGTTAAAATTGGAGCAGAGGCATGCCAAGATAAATGAATAGAAAAATAACGCTGGAGCCAATGTTAGAACATAACCAGAAGAGTCTTCTGTCTTTTGTCATGAATAAAGCTCAGAATTTTTATCTGTTACCGGTTTTTGACTATAATGAGTTTATTTCACCAAAAAAATTACAAAAAGTGGCCCAATGAAGGATTGGCACATTTTTCCATAAACTAGACGTTTTTTTTATAAACCTGTCATTTTATTGCCAGGCCAGCAACAAACCCCACAATGCAATTTTCGGAGTTTTGATGTTGGTTTGTGAGAAATTTGGAGTTGTTTCCCTTCAAAAACAACTTGTCTAAGAAAAGTATGCCTCCCCTCTCATTTGCTTCAGACATATCAACCATTGCAACACTAGTAACCAATGCCAAATGGTAATGTTAAATTCCTAAAGTAAAAGTGACATTTTCTTTATTTTTCATTTTCACCCTTTTAAGTAAATTTTTAACATTACCATGAAATGACTGAGGATGTTTGAGAGTGATTTCGACTTCATTGGATTTCATATGTAGAAACTAGAATTTTAGAGTTGACTCAAAATTCAGCCAACTTAATGGTTTTCAGGGTTTTATAGTTTTGGGGTTTGCAATGTTTCCATTTGATTCTATCATGCATGAGAGTATGAGATTGGCATTTGAGCAAGAGCATGAAGGACCTTGATGTTGATGCCAATGATTTTTGAACTTTGTTAATGTTGGTGGTATTGATTGTTGATGTCCTCTTCCATGGCATTAACAATAATGTACCCTTCACTCGAAGGAAAATAGTTTGGTTAGGGATGCTAAGCTTTTTCTACCACATTATGAGGATGAGGAGATGAATCCTTCACTCAAACCAAAATAACTAGTTAGGCATGTTAAACTTCAATTTCTATCATATTATAAGGTTGAGCAATCCAAGTCTCAAGACTTTGAGCGAGATGATCTTTATGCATCTCTTGTTAATGATCCAATTTTTGGTAGCGCTAAATCAATGATGAGTTTCATGAGTGATCATGTTGACAAGTGATTTGTAGCTTTGATGTCTATTTTTATTGCTACTACTACCAGTACTTCTAAGGTTGCACAAGAGTTTTAGGAGTCCTTAAACACTCAGGCAAATTAGTTTTAGGAGTCCTTAAACACGGAGATTATTTATGTAGCTCATGTTGATGATCCTTGTCTACTAGTGGTGACCAGTGGTTTGATCATGATGAGGAGTGATCATGTTGAACACTCGCATGTAGACTTGTAGTACGCTAGTGACCCCATAGCTTATACCATTGTTTTGGACTCTAGATGCCATTTAGAGCCGCATTAATTATGTATTATGTCGCTAATATGTATTGTACTAGGTGCCAATTTGATATATCCACCTTTACCTTGTATGTAGATGAGCAAATTTTTA
>APFE031434414.1:0-22400 GCA_000404065.3 Pinus taeda
TATATATAGAAAGGAAGTTTTGTCATTTGAATCATCCAAGAATTGTTCATTTATGTAATGTAAAGGAGGTTTCCCCCTTGAAGAGGCTGAATTCTAAGGCGTTGATCTATCTTTTCTATCTTTTTGTGAGTTGGTTTCATAACAGTAGTTGGCTAAGGAACTGGGGAAAAGTTATCCATCATTGTGTTCCTTTGTTGCTCGAGAGATTCCTCAAGCAATATTTTGAAAGGATCTCCTGCCCCTTCATCTTTATTTTCTTCTGCCATGGGAGGTCGTCGGGGTTTGCAATGTTGGTCTTACAAAGGTTCAACCAGTTCAAGCCCTAACTCCTTATACCCTAGCCTCATTAGGGACATGCAAAAAAAAATAGAGAAAGAGCATACCACTCTAATACCACTTATCCAGACTTATGGAGGAACACAAAAAAATATAGATATACACATAAACATAGAGATGTAGCAAAAATAAAACTTCATTTCATTAATATCAAAGAATTGAAATATGCTTACATATAGAAATGGAAATAGACTAGCTTGGGCGATGGTATCTGATCTCTGAGAAGAGATGGGGTAGCTACATGCATATGAACTGTGTTACAATGAGGCTCAAAGACCTATTTATTGTTGAGAAATAATGGAAAACCATAAACAGCAAAAAGCCTAACCCTAGGAGATGAAGCGCCAAAATTGTGGGCCCCGTTTGGGTAAATTGGTACATCAACTTCCCAAGGTCATAACTTTGGCTTACGATTTTTGTTTGACTGTTATAATACCTAGTTTCAAATATCTTGAAGAGGAGGCTGACAAAAAAAGCAACACATTGTTTTAGGACTTTTTTGGTCTCTCCATTTCGCCTTAAAACATATTTTCATGCCTCAAAATGGCTCCGGAAGTGTAGGACCTGAAAAACTATTAAAAATAGTAAGTTGTGCTACAATTAAGGAAACTAAAAAGAAACAACAGTGGGGGTCCAAGTGGAATAGGCAGGTGGCCATCAACATCCACCTCGATCATAATTTCTATCCATTTTCTTTGGTGTTGATCCTTATCCTTTTTCTTTTCTAATTCTAACTATTGTTGCTTCTTTTCTCTAACTGCTATTACACTAACTTGGGAACGTTCTATTGTTGTGGATGATAAATAACTATGATTGAAATGATTCTTGTGGATCTGTGGTAGGCTATGGGGCATAAATGTTCTATTCTTGTTGATTCGACTGAGTTGCCTGTTATTTTGGTTTTGTAACAATGTTGTCTTATGGAGTCTCAATTGGAATATCAGACTGAGTTCTTTCTGAGGAGACTTGCTCTTTTATTTCATCATTCTTTTCCTACTCTATAAATGTGGCTTTGGGTGGAGGTCGTTGTATTTAAAATATTTGGAGAATCACTGGTGCCAACTGCTAGAGTGGTTTGACCAATGCTCTCCTCCTGCTAATATTCCCTTTCTTATCTCTCTTGTTCATGCATCATACTTTATTTTATTATATCTATAAAGAAAGTCTTGGCATGTCCTATTGCTTCCACAATCTAGACTCCAACTAAAGGCTCCATCATCATCTCCTTATTTTTGTTCTATCTTCTATTCAACTTCCTCTTTCTGGCTATTTCTTCTAAAACCTCCTTTTCTATTTTGTTGGTATTTTTATTTTGTTTGGGGTCATTGAGGGAAATATCCTGAAGTACATCAACCTAGTTAATTCCAAAATCCTACTCCTAGGCTTGTTGTGGAGCTTGTTCGGATAACTTCTTCTATTTTGGCTTGTTGCTTGGTGATGCTCTTGGGACCATCATATCAACTTTGAATGGTTCAATGTATAACTTTTCCTCCCTGTCGTCTTCTATTTTTCCATCAATTAATGAGGTGATTAGTTCTCCATTGAGATGAAAAAATTCTTCTGGTATGTTGATTATTGTGTTTGACTATCTCCACTTTCATAAAAAATAAAGAGTGAAGTATATTAATACGCTAGCTCCTTAGGATGCACTTGGTCATTGTTCATGTACCATACCTTAGTTGTATCCAAATTCATCTAAATTTACGATGATATGGGTAAGGTCTGCCAAATGTTATTGATAATTCTCCATACATTTTTAGATTATCCACTTAGTTTCTAAAGATCTCTTCTGGGAAAAGGGATTCCATCTTCTCTAACTAGTTTGTGGCGAAATACTTGTAGTTTTTCATGGAAGGAAGAATTATCTTTGTAAATGAAATTTCTATAATTGATAAGAATTATTCCATCACTATCCAAATTATTAAACAAGGAAATATGATAAACCTACCATATTCTTGACATTATTTTCAATTTTTCTAGACAATCTCTACAAGGTGGTATGCCTAATTGCACTGCTTCCCCAACCTAATGATTTGGCCAGTTTCCTTTAACATATTTTATTTTATGTTCGGTGGTCAACCCACTAGAGTAATACATAATTCCATTATGATGTAGGTCCATTTTATATGTGGTTCATTTTTGACCAATTATCAATCCGTTTGAATTCTTCACAATTATCTTGCTTGTAAATTTCTAAATCCACTTATTTGAGTTGATTATCCGAATAATTTTCTCACCTGCATGGGTAAGACTAGTGATATGGTGGATTAAACCTACTGTGATTTGAATGCGGTGGTCTAACCACAACACACCTTCATGGAATAGACTAACTATAAATTTCATAGATTCTTCCTTCCACCCATCAAAGTATATTATAAGAGGAGTGTCATTTCTCTATTATGACATAATTTTTATTATGGTTTATCACTCCATCTGTCCTTAGGAAATCTATTTCAAGTTTCTTTTGATATCATTTATTCATATTTTCCCTAATGAATACATTTCCTAACGTACTTTGTTGGTCCTTTTTTAATTTTTTAAAAGTTTATGAAATAATTACATTGTAAAATGTATTTACAGAATGTAAAAAATCTCGTTATTGATCATCCATTCTTATATATGCAAGCCACTTGGGTGTGTTCTACGACATGAGCTTTTTTACCCAACATTCTAATATGGATGAATACATGTCAGCTTGACCAAAATCGACCTTAAGATGCCCAGTTAACGTGCCCAATCTAGTAGCAACAAAAGGAAATTTTTCATTTTCTCTCAGCTCTGATTTTTCTTGATTCTATGCACGATCTGATCCCATCATGAGGTCAATTTTATCTATTTATATTCTATATATATTCCACAATATTCATCAAGGAGTATTTTTAGGTTTTTAGTTTAATTTTTTTCTATAAAGGCAAGCAAATGGTGCTTGCTAAGTAAGTTTGTAATTTCAAAACATTGAATAAATATTTTGTGAGCTTAGACTTTAGATTTGAACCTTTATTCAAGTTTATTTCATATTAAATTTTCATCTCCTTTTATTTCCAACTATTGGTAGTCACATGGTGTGCTTGCTAAGGCATGGAGAGCCCCCACAACTGAATCTTGTACAATCCATTTTATTTGTTGCTCATATTGTACATGTTGGTATATCTTGTTTGTATGTGTTTCTTTCATGTTCATACCCTTTAACTTTCATTTATTTATTTGATGTATTTTCAATTATCTTGTTCATACTAGTTATTTTATGCTATTATGCTTATAGTCTACATGTGAGCTTGCTACTATATTTGACTGCATATTATTGTCCTTATTTTATTATGTATTTTATGGTTTAAAGTGTTGTTCATGAGCTATAATTATCATAGAATAGTTGTTTCCTATTAAGACAAGCTAATTAACAAGTTAAGTAGAGTACTAGGAGTGCCATTCACTACCTTTCTTGGTGGAAAAAGGCCCTAACTCTCTCATAGATTTTCACTTTGTGTTGCATAAAAAAACATCATAGTTCCTTCTTCAGATTCATTATTCATTCCTTGCTTTATTAGATTAAGTCAATGACTTAATCATACATGAACTAATGAGTTGAGTAAAATACTACTTGAGTGCCCATCCACTTTCTCTTTCATAAGTGGACAAGGCCATAGTGCATTCTTAGCTCTTTAAGTAAATTATATTAAGTTGAGTTTAATAGATTGGATAAACAACTACCATAGTGTCCATATACTTTTACTAGTGGAAAAGTCCTAGTACACTACCAATCCATCAAATTAAACCTCTTGAGCATTGTTTCCAATTTTTTTAATTTACAAGCAATTGAATTCAAGAATGTGTGCTTTATTTTCTAAGCAATGTGATTAGTTTAAGTTTTCTTTCATGCTTTCTTAGCTTAGCCCTTTAAATTTTTCTAGAATTATAAGTTTTGACCTTCATTATATAACTTTAGTACTTAGTTTTAAAAAGTGATAACCCATCTATCCTAACACTTTATAGATTGTATTGTGCTTCTACGTTTATGAACATCTACATTGATACAAATACTGTGTGCTAGTTTATGCACTTAAATTAGCCTGACAGGGAGCACCCAAATAGTTACTGATTATGGTTGCATGGAGGAAAGCCAACTTGAATTTCCACTTTTTGTGTACCAGGGGTCATTTATTAAATATTTTCCACTATTTATCCTAGGGTATCTCCTCCAACCTTTCATATCGAACGCTATGCAGGAGGAATTACAACATAGTCATCATTGATTTGTCAAACCTAACCTTGGTTTGTGGTTCTACTAAGGTTTATGGTGCCTATAGCTGACCTCTCATTCATGGCATCTTAAAATATTCCAAAAATCTCGGTATTTAAACACGTAGGTTGGATTCAGAAAGACTCATCTTTAGTAGCTTTGAGAATTTAAGAATATTTTTAAGCTCACACTCTTCAACTAGGTGCTTGATTTAGAAAAGTGGTAAAAATGAAGTGTCGAGTTGGATTTTGTTTAATTTTTTGGCCAAAATTTTCTCATTAATGTAGCATGTTCCCCTAAACATTCATTTTCCAATCGTGTTGAATGCAACAACATATAAGCCACATGATGGGGTGTGGGGTTTGTTTAATGGGGACAATTGTCGAGACAAGTCAAACACATCTAAAGACTCATTTTTGTTGATTCTTATTTGATCAATTCCTTCTCAGTAAACTTCAATATTTATGTATACACTCTTTTCTTTTGGTATTTCAATAATTTCATTGATTTCTATATTGATTGTGTGTCTTTCAATCCAACAATTTATGTAGGTATTATTTTTTCTCCATCATTGATTATTATAGTCATGGAATGGAAAATTGAAGTACTTAATGCTGAGGTTGTATTTTTATCATACTTACTTTTATAACCAACTTTATTTTCATGTCTAAGACTGATACTTGGATTAGTCAATGAAAATAATTAGGTGGTGATATACATTGGATAGTTGGTTAGATTTCCATGGAGTGGTTTTTATCCTAACCCATGCTTACTAGTGCCCTAAATGGGTTTTCACTAGCAAGCATGCTGAAATTATCATGGATTTTAATTTTCTAAGAGAGCTCCATTGATGACTAAAATGAGGAAATACCATTGTTGTGTCTTTAATTAAACAACACTCAAAGGTAAGATATCTTCCATTACAAAGGGGCCTTCTCGACTTCCGTTTGTTCTAAATATCATATAATAAATCAAGATATCCTATCTTTAATTCTTAGATTTAATATTCACATCATGCTATGCATTTTGTTGATAATTTTGAGCCTCCTACGAGTGTATTGCATGAAGTTAATTTTGTTCAAGTATAAGTAATTGGTGGAGGCATTTTCTTTTTGTGCTATCCCTATCATAATTGCGAGCATTAAAAAATTTAGCTTCATTTGTCATGAAGTGTAGAGGGAAGATTGCTTCTTTTTCATATACTAGTTTAAATGATGTATCACTGATCAAAATTATGCATACTACTTTGTAGTCCCATAGAACTACTAGCACTTTTTCATCCCAGTTATTTTAGTCGACTCCAAAAATATTTATAATTCCTTTATGTAGTGTCATATTGAAGGACTCGACCACACCACTGGCTTGAGGATGGTATGATATCTTCCTCCTGTTGTTGATCATGATTTTTTGCAATATACATGTATTGTTGCATTGATAAAGTGAGTGCCCCTATCGTTGATAAGTGTTAGTGGGAACTCAAATCTTGTCATGATTTTTTCATAAATAAACTTTGATGCAATTTCCTTGGTACATGATTCAACTAGTTCTACTTCATCCCATTTAGTGATATACTTGACTATAATTATAATATAGTTAGCACTTGTTCATTTTTGTCTTATTGGGAATGGACCAATGAAGTCCATGGCCAAAAATTCAAAGCATAGACTTGGGTTAATTGACTTCGAGGGAATACCATCTTTCCATAATGGTTTTCCCATCCTTTGACAAATACCACATTATTTTATCTTTATTTGACAATCTTTCAATAAACTTAGCCATCATTGTAATGCTTGAAAGATCTTTCTTATTGTATTATCTATTTTATAATAACTTCCTGCTAAACCCTGTATTCTTCATTGATAATACTATATTGTTTATTCTCAAGTACAGATCTTCTGAAAATTTCATTGGGCCTTAGCTTATATTAATTTTCATTCTTGAATGGAAATGGTGTGACTTTCATTTCTAACACTTTCTTATTTTATAGGTAGATCCTCAACCTTGATGTAAAAAATCAACTAGCTTTGCTAACTAAATTAGAGTGGATTTGACTCTGAACACATTTACATTTTGAATATTATCATTGATGCCTATTGGTTCTTTTCTTATCTTGACTTGACTTAAGTGGTCAAGTATAATGTTTTGTTTTCTTGGTTTGAAAACTACGTCGAACTTGAATTATTGAAATCATAAGATCCATTTATAGATTCTCCCTTGCTGCATTGGTTTGTTCATGAAGTAATTCAAGGCTTGATGATTCATGAAGAATGTGAATGGGTTCACTAAAAAATAATGTCCAGATTTTTGTAGAGAAAATATCATAGAAAGTGCTTCCCATTTTGTATTTGAATAGTTTTGTTATACCTTTTTTAACTTTCAGCTGGCATAGGTGTTTGAATAGTCGATTGTGTCATTGTTTAGCTCGAATAGTATCACCCCAACAACTACATTCAATGCATTGACATGGATGTGAAATCCCTTTTCCTAGTTGATAAATTTCGGTATTGATGTCTCTACCAATTTTCTTTTTGGTAACTTGATTAGATTCATTACATTCTTTGTTTTAGGTATACTCAAGATCCTTTCTTATTAAGTCATCAATTGGGAAATTTATAATGATGAATGAATTTTCTATATAACCACCGTGTCCTAAAAAAATATTTGTTTATGTTTACAAGAGGTTTCAAGTTGAGGATGACCTTTGTTTTTTCCATATTAACTTTGATTCCATTTTTGCATACAACATGGCCTAATAGTATTCCAATGGGTGTAGTACAGAGGAATATCTTTATATTGAGAGACATACATGTTTTTCTACATCACTCAAGCATTGATATTAGCCATGTGGTATGGTCCTTCAAAAGAGTGAAGATAGTCAAGTTATCAAAATAAAATACCATTATCTTGTATAAATATTCTTGAAATTCTTTTACTACAATCCTTAGAAACATTACTTCTACATTTTTCAATCCAAATGACATTAATTTGTATGCAAAGGAACCAAAAACTAAGACAAAAATCATCTTTTCCTAATTCTTGACTGCAATTGGAACCTGATTATAGCCTAAGAACTCATCCGTGAAGGAGTACGATTTGTTGCCTTCCACCTCATTTATGATTTTATTAGCAAATAGAGTCAAGAATGGATTTGTTATAGTAAATTTATTAAGGTCTTTGAATTCCCCACAAATTTTCAATTTCTTTATGTCATGCCTTTTGGACTACATGACCATGGGGCTATCCCATTATGCCATTTTTGTGGGATATGTGAATATTGTTGCTAGCATATCATGCATTTATTTTTGCACTATGGACTTATACTTATGAGCCAATTTGTAAGGTTTTTTTCTTAGTTAGATTTTTGTAGGTTTTAACCCCATATAGAAATTCCCTGCATATAAATTCTAGAACACACAAAATAAACAATGCGAGAGCATAACACATAAAACATGTTGAAAATAGCAACAAGAAATGCTAAAAATAGAAGTGCTAAAAATAACATTGCTATAAATAGCATTTCGGGATACCTTCCAATTTTAGTTAGTCCCTGAACTAAAATTGAGAAGTAAAATTCGAATTTGATCTTAGCAGTTGTTATATAAAATAAATTAATTAATTCAGCTTGAGTTTAATTATATGTAGGAATCAAACAATGAAGTCTATGTGAAAGACATGCAATAGTTTCTCCATTAATTGAGGAAGTTAACCCTTGATTAAAGGAGATCAGGATGAGTTGTAATTAGTTAGCTCAGTTATTTGAGTTAAGTCCAGTTAGATTAGTTCCAATAGTTTGTGGAACTAATTGTGAGTTTAGTTAGTTAATGCATGCATGCATGTAACTGCTGCACTTCAGATAGTTGAATATTCTCTCATAAATAACTCATGCATGTCAGTTCAGCCAGAAACCGAGTTGAGATCAGGTGATGGGACAATGTACTATCAGTTGTAGGAATATTCCTTGGAGGATATCTCTTACATGTAGAAGGAATTCATTCCTTGGAGATTGCACAATTACTTTTGAGTTTGATGGTTGTGTGATGAGGCCAATTCACACAAGTGGCAACGTTGGACCCCAAGAGAAACTGCGCAAGAAAATAGGAGGCTTGGAGGGCTAAGGGAAGGCATATGTTGTGTCTATTCAGTCTGTGAGCTGTATTTTTTGATTGTGCTGAGAGCTGGATGGCTTGTGAGCTGAAGCTTTGTGTAATCTGAACATAGTTCCACTTGTATGATATTACAAAGATTAGGGTTTTAGGTTGAGGCTTTCCCCAGAGTATTCTTCTGTGTTCATGTGTGATTGCTTTCTCATTCTCAGTTATATGTGTTCTATTTGATCTTGCTCATATTCAATTAAGCTTCCACAAAGTTTGTTGTAGAAGTAGAACTTGTATTTTTCTTTAGTATATTGCATAATCTGTTGATCTACAATGAGAATTTCTACATGGTATCTGAGAAAAGGTGATAAAAGGAGAGAACAATATATAAGAAGGTAGAAGTTTGAAGTTTGAGGTTCCTAAATATAGAAATCGAGTTCTTATCACATCTCAATTTCACCAATGGCATTCAAAAGTTCAAGATTCGAGTATGCCCTTGATGGTAGCTCGAATTATATAGCCTGGAAGAATCACATGGAAGTAGTATTAGAGAATAATGGTCTAAAGGACTTCATTGATCAAGAAGTCCTTAAGCCAGCAGCGACTAATGCTACAAAATTGGCGGAATGGAAGAAATGTGTGGCTACAGCAAGGAGAATCCTTCTAGAGGGAGTTTGAGACCACATAGTCTCGAGTCTCCATGGGAAGGAGACACCGTTTTCAATGTGGAAAACATTGAAAGATCTATATCAGAATATAAGTGATCAGAGGAAACTGGCACTGAAAGACAAGCTTCGGAAAATCAAGTGTGGAAAGGGTGACACGATCTCTATATATCTGAACAAGCTCACCACCTATAGGGATGAGCTTGGAAGTGTATGGATTGTCACACGGAATGAGTCGAGGTTGCGGAAAAGATCAACCTTCCTAGTATCTAAAGATATCTAGTGACAAGCAAGCCAATCAAAAAATATCTTTCTCTAAATATGCAATTAAAAACAAAGGAAAACAAGTGTTTTAGGCCTACCTTGGGTCCAATGCAAGTTTGTGGAAGCCTTGCTCCCTTGCTCCAAATGAGCTTCCTTGAAGTAAGTCTACAAACAAAAACAAGCAAACAAATTAAATAACATTTGAAAATCCAATATCATAAAGCATATTCATCATAATGATCAAGGAGATTATGAAACAAACCACATAAGACAATTTGTTGAGAAAAATGAATCTGATTGTATTAATTCAAATGAAGAAGAACTTTACAACCTATTCCTTGATGCTGTACAAGCTCCTCTCAGGGTCCGACAAGAAGTCTCCTCTACTTTGACAAGTTTCACTCACTTTCCAATGAAACCAAAAGGTATGTGATCTCTCCTCTCAAGTTTAACTAGGAAGTCCCAATTCCATCAGCATTTACCCTCAAATATGTTCAGTTTCTAACCTCTCGAGCAACTAACCCAATGCCTTAATTTATAGTGCAATGGAGGGAAGTTACTAGGTCCTCCTTCAAAGGGATAAAGCCCTCCTTCTATCAAGGGATTAGCTCCTTCTCTTTTGGGATGCATGAACCACCTTGGAGAAAACAATCCACGTCAAAATCCTTCTAGAAACATCTAGAATTAACCAAAAAGTGAGTTTTTTAGGATAAACTTGCGCCTTTTTGACTTTTACAGGGGTACGCACCCACCCCTTTACAGACAAAGCGAGCAGGTACGCAGGTAATATGAACAAAGAGTGCGGGCCCACAGGTAAAAGTAGGAGAAAGTACGGAACGAGAGTAATATTGATTTTCAATGTCTTTCTCTCATTTGCAAAGCTTGACATGAAGAGCTAAGGTCTGAGACTTGCTTAGGAGGCTAGTATAAGTGATGATAGGCTCATACTGACTGCAAATAATCATGGTGATGATATTTTTTTGTAACACCTGGTTTCGATCTAAACTGCATAGCAACCAAACCCTTAACCACTAGCCCTTTCAGCAATGACCTGCAAGCAGATCACAGTCTCACCTGAAGTGACTATGGGAGGATATAAAACCATGTTTATGCAACCTTGAGGGATGATGTGATGTGGTGTTTTATATTATCTTTTATTCTTGAAATTCATAAATCACTTCATCACTTCAATTAATCACATAAACATATCATATAAACCCATAAATCATCATTATGCTATAATAAAATGCAATTGTAATAAACTACTACACTACAATATATAATAAGAAACTATACACATGAAGACACATATTTTACCCTGGTTCATCCCAATGTGGGACTACATCCACAAGAACTATTTCTTATAATAATAATTCTTGTACAACAAACATTTGTTGACCTGTGTACTAAGCTACAGGTCATCTGCGCACTTAGCTGCAGACTCAGGCCTCTGTTCACTCAACTACAGAGCCTCGCCTTCTTTTTCCAAACCACAAATCACAATAATACAACCATTCAATTCAAGATGTGAAGTGTTGTTTCTCTTCTTTATTATTGATACTATATATACTATTACATCGAGGGATATATCATCAAAATACCATTGAATCCATAAAACTATATACGATGGTATGAAAACCATTCATCTTTTACAATATTCCATTATTTTACAAAAAGGAGGGGCTTCAACCCAATCTGACACCCTTATATTACACGAAATATTCCAATTTCTTCGCTACACGACTGACTTCAAACTTCGTTGCATTCTCCACTAGCACTCTAATCCTCAAAATGTAGTGACTTTACCAAAATTTAGGCCAAGTTGGGTTGCACCAAATAATACTAAAATCGTAAGTATGTGTTCAATGTTCAAATCGTCTAATGGATCTCCTTGGGATTCTTTATCAAGCACAACTTTCAATGTTTGACAGGTTGGGTTCCCAATAATATAAGATTGATTAATGAATTCATTAATTACATCATCCTTGGTCTGTTTTTTAAAGATAAGGGCTTTATCAATAGTAAGAGGAGAGCGTAAATTCCCTTCCTAATATTGAAGTGGGGAACATCTAAAATCATCATATAATGTGTTGGGTTTAGCGAGAGGGTATAAAATAAGACTCTTGATCGCTAGTCCTTTAGAAATAGAAACACTTCCAGTTTGACACCCTACATATGCATTTGCAGTGGAAAGCCATGGTCTTCTTAATATCAAAGGGTGCCCTTCTAGTTTATTTGTAGGATTGAGGACTAGAAAATCTACTGGTTATTCCCAAAAATCCACAAAAAAAATAATATCACCCAAAGTTGTTTCTAGTTTTAAAATAGATATTTCATCCAACTCCATCATAGTTGAAGATGGTTTAAATCTAGTTATTCCAAGGAGTCCACAAGTTTCAAGTGTTATAATGTTTATGGTTTCTCCTAAGCCCACCAATGTATTTGGGAAATTATATCCCTAGATCTGGATAGTAACAACATGGTTTTCAGTGTCATCATATTCAATGGGTATTTGTTTCCCCAAAATACAATTAGAGAGTTTCCTTAAAACATGGAATGTAGGAGGGTATTTGTGTTTCCTACCAGGCTTCATAACACATAATTCATTAATGGTTTTGGCATAAATTGGTATCTCTCTAATAGCCTATCAGAGAGGAATTTTGATATATAAATTTTGTAATTCCCCTAAGAGGTCAAAATCAGGTTGTGCAGGTGATTTTACTATGGTCAACTTGTCAAGAAATGCGAGGGGAGTGTCCATAACCTCTATAGGTGGTTATTTTTCAGTTGATTTGTTGGATAACACTACTTTGTAGGTTTTAACCCTGTATAGAAATTACCTGCATACGAATTTAAAACATAGAAAATAAACAATGCGAGAGCATAACATATAAAACACATATACACAGAGACTTTCCCTTAGATGCCAAAACCGGGACTACCAACTTCATTTTTCATTATGTTCCTTTCAATGTTACAATACATATTTATACATGCTGAAGCAACCAATATCATGGACCAAAAACCATATAATCCAAAACCATGGACCGAAAACCATCGCGTCCAAAACCATGTGCGAAAACCATAGATAGGTCCACCCAACCTAATATAGGGTCCAAAAACAAAATTTTCCAGGGCGCCACCCCAGACCCCATAGAGGGGGGCTACTTGCACCCCTCAAACCCCCTGTGACCCCCTCGCTACGCAATCGGCGCAAAGAAGCGAGGGGCTCCGACCCCCCTCTAACCCCCTGGTTAACTATGTGGGCTAGTCGTGGAAAGAATACAACACAACCCAACATTCTCCCACTTTTTTTTTCTTTCCACAGGGGGCCACAAGAGAGCTTTTCATTTATCCCACCTTACGATGCCCATTCTTTCTCTACACCAAGAGAACTTCTCAGAGCTCACAGATTTTGTCATTCATCTAAATTATTCTTTAAAGTGTCCACCTTTACCAGCAACACCTTTCTATCTTCTATCATATCCCTAACAAAGTGATACTGAACATCAATTTGCTTTGTCTTTGAAGATATGCTGGGTTATTTGACAAGAAAATTGCACTTTGGCTATCATAGTCTATCCTTATAGATCCCTGTACTAACCACATACTTGAACATAGTCTCTACAACAAAAACTTCTTCCTTGCTTGCATGAGTGGCTGCTAGGTATTCTGCCTCTACAGTTTATAGTGCCACTATGGATTGTTTCTTACTCATCCAACTAACTACACCTCCAAATAGGTTAAACATATACTCACTTGTAGATCTTCTTTGATCCAGATCTCCAGCCCAGTCTCCATCAACAAAGCCATGAATATCCAACACCCTGTCCAATATTGGTCTTCCTTGGTAGCACAAACCATAATCACTAGTGTCACGAAAATACCTGAAAACCCATTTCACTGTTGTCTAGTGCTCCTTCCTTGGTTCTAACATAAACCTGCTCAATACTCCCACTACATGTGCAATGTCTGATCTAGTATAGACCATTGCATACATCAAGCTACCGACTACACTTGCTTATGAAACACGAGACATGTCTTCTTCCTCTTCTTGTGTCTTGGGACACTGTTCAATAGAAAACCTCACACCTATAGGAATAGGAACCTTCATCGATTTACTATCCTCCATATTAAACCTCTGCAGTATTGTTTCAACATACTTCCTTTGGTTTAACCAGAGCTTCCTCTTTGTTTAGTCTCTTTTAATTTCCATGCCCAAAATATAGTTTGCAACACCAAGATATTTCATGTCAAAGTTGGAGGACAATTGGGTCTTCAAATCCTGGATAATTTCTTTGTCATTTCCAACCAGCAAAATATCATCCACTTACAAGACCAGATAAATAACACATTCACCAATTAATTTAAAATAAACATAGTGATCTTCTTTGCTTCTGGTGAAGCCAAGCCCCCGTATAAATGTATCAAATTTCTAATAGCAAGTCCTTGGTGATTGTTTTAACCCATACAAAGACTTCTTTAACTTGCATACCATTTCTTTCTTAACCTTCACCATAAAACCTTCAGGTTGCTTCATGTAGATCTCCTCTTCCAAATCCCCATGAAGAAATGTTGTCTTCACATCCATCTTTTCTACCACAAGATCAAAAGTAGCAACAACAGATAAAAGTAATCTAACACAACCTACCTTTGAAACAGGAGAAAAAATATCACCAAATTCAATTCCCGACACCTGGGAATAACCTTTTGCTACCAACCAAAATTTGTATTTCTCCACCTTTCCTTATGCATTTGTCTTCTTTTTGAACACCTAGTTGCTACCAATGGGTTTCCTTCCAACTGGAAACTCCACCAGATCCCAAGCCTCATTTTTATGCAAATATGCCATTTCATCAACCATGGCCTCTTTCCAGAGTTTTCCATCATCTAAATCTACTTCTTCCTTCACAGTTTGGGATCATCATCAGTAATAGATAAAGAAAAATTTGAACAAAAAGTAGATGGACTATACCTTTCCGGCTACTTTCTTTCTCGAACTGATCTTCTCGAACCTAGAGTTTGTCGCTCTTCATCTTCTAATTCCTGCTCTACTGTAGAGTCTGATTCTTCATCCTTAAGTTTAAACTCTATCTTCTTAGGTTCCTTTGGTTTGAATTCATGTTTAATAACATCTTTCACCTCTCTAAACACCACATCTCGGTTGTACACAACCTTCCTTTTTACTGGGTTCCAAAGCTTATAACCCTTTAAACCATCCTTATACCCAATAAAGATGCACTTTGCAGATTTACTATCCAACTTGGTTCTTTTCTCCTTTGGAACATGTACATATGCATCACATCCAAACACCCTCAAATGTGAAAGAGAGGGTTTCTTACCAGTCCATACCTCTTGTGGAGTCTTATCCTCCAACACTGATGAAGGTGATCTATTGACCAAGTGACATGTTGTCTCCACCACCTCTCCCCAGAATTCCTATCCTAACCTGACACCACTGAGCATGCTTCTTGCCCTTTCCATCAATGTCTTGTTCATTCTTTTTGCAACTCCATTTTCTTAGGTGTGTATGGAGTAGTCTTCTACTGTGCTATACCACACGTATTACATAATTCTTCAAATTCCTCGCTGCAAAAATCTCCACTGTTATCTATCCTCAAAACCTTTATCTTCTTCTCTATCTGGTTTTCCACCTGAGCCTTAAATTTTTTAAACCTATCAAAGACTTCAGATTTCTTCTTAAGGAAATATATCCATGTATTCCTTGAGAAGTCATCTATAAATGATACATAGTACATAGAATTACCCAGTGATGGAACCTTCACTGGTCCAAACACATCATTGTGCACAAGTTCTAATATATGTTTCACCCTCTTACCACCAAAGGGGAAACTCACCCAATTTTGCTTCCCATACACACAATTTTCACAGAAATCAAAATCCAGAGAGCTATTACTCATAACTTCTACCATACCTTTACCATGAAGTATTCAAAGGCCCTTCTCTCCAATATGTTCAAGCCTTTAATGACACAACATGGTCTTCTCTCTAGAGACCACTAGATTTTCTGCTCCACTTTCAGGAACCACAGAACTGTTGCACCCATTAATAACAATGCTACCTTACAACTTCTACAGAGTTACAATCCGAACTCCCCAAATAAATACCAGTGCTCCCCGAACCATTTTGCAGGTATCCTTCTCGAACACTGTTTTTACACCTGCATCATCTAGCTTGCTTACAGAAATCAGACTTCTGGCCTGGTAGGAAGATGAAGAGCACCCAAAAGTGTTCTAACCCTTCCACCTTGCAACTTCAACTTTACTTTTCTGTGACCAATGTTTCTAGCCTTCCTATCATCCCCAAACAAAAAACCACCACAATCATATCTCTCATACTCACAGAACCACTCTCTATGGGGAGTAAAGTGAAAGGATGCACCTAAGTCAATCAACCATGCCTCATGATATACATGTGTACTTGAAGAGGCCAGGTACACATCCCCACCTTCATCTGAGGTGGTTTTCACCTTTGCAAAATGAGCATCATCAAATCCCATTCCTTTGTCAGGAGCTTTAGATTTACAATCCATTTTGTAGTGCCCTTCCTTTCCGCATTGCCGACACACCACCTTTACAGGTTTTCCTGGAGATTTAGATCTCCCTCTAGATTTAGATCTCCCATTCGATGAATTATTTTTGTTTCTGTTCCAGGACCATCCTTTTATAGACAAGGAATCACCATTCTACATCTCCATATTTTTCCATCTCATCTCGTTCGTCAGCAAGGATGAGAGTATTTCATCAAATTGCAAGGCAGTTGCATTGCTACCTATTGCAATAATCAGACTATCCCACGAACTTGGTAGAGAACACAAAAAATTGATCCACTTATCTTCATCTAAAATTTTATTATCAAAAGATAATAATTTACTTACCACAGTATTAAATTTGTTCATATGTTCTGTCACCGAGTCTCCATCTTTCATCCTTAGGTTATACAGCTTTTTCCATAGGAACAGTTTATTCACCAAATATTTAGATTGGTACAAAGTCCCTAACTTGTCCCACAAATCCTTCGTCATAGCTTCCCCTGATACATTCATCAATACTGAATCTGAGACACACAATCATATTGTGCTCTTAGTCTTCCGATCCAATTTCTTCCATTCTTCATTGGACACTCTCGTTGGTTTAGTACCTGGCTCTACGTGACCCACTAATCTTTATCCACCAAAAAATCCTCCATCTTGAGTCTCCATAACTTGAAACTCTAACCATTAAATCTATTTATCTCTATCTTTCCATTGCATGCCATCTTCTTTCACCACTAGTATCAATCCTGTAGATCTCCCACTGAATAGGGTCTGCCACAGGC
This sequence comes from Pinus taeda, assembly GCA_000404065.3. Classification (NCBI taxonomy): domain Eukaryota; kingdom Viridiplantae; phylum Streptophyta; class Pinopsida; order Pinales; family Pinaceae; genus Pinus; species Pinus taeda. Next base: position 16,935 of record APFE031434414.1, read on the forward strand.
TCGAGCTAAACCCCTTAGCAACAAAGGCATCATCTTGAAGCCAAAAACTTTGATACCAAATGTAGGTTTTAACCCCATACAGAAATTACCTGCATATGAATTCTAAAACATAGAAATTAAACAATATGAGAGCATAACACATAAAACACATATACACATATATTTTCCCCTGGATCCCAAAACCGAGACTACCAGCTTGATTTTTTATTATGTTCCTTTCAATGTTACAATACATATTTATACATGCCAAAGCATACAATTCCATGGACCAAAAACCATCACATCCAAAACCATGGACAAAAAACCATCGCGTCCAAAACCATGGACCAAAAACCATCACGTCCAAAACCATGCAGAAAATGATAGGTAGGTCCACCCAACCTAATATAGGGTCCAAAAATAAAATTTTCCAGGGCACTGCCCCAGACCCCATGGAGGGGGGCTACTTGCACCCCTCAAACCCCTTGTGACCCCCCCGCTATGCAATCGGTGCAATGAAGGGGGGGACTTGCCCCCCTCTAACCCCCTAGTTAACTATGTGGGCTAGTCATAGAAGAATATAACACAACCCAACATTCTTTAGTATTGATTACATCAGGATGGGATTGTTCTGTCAATGGCTACTCCTTAGCAAGTTTATCATTTTCTAATTTATCTTGATTTTTTGAGTGATATTCTGGAAAGATGGTTCTTTTGAATCTTATATGTAGTTCATTTTATTCTAAAGAAGAATGGGGATATAAAATTTCCAGATTTCACGAAATTCCATAGGTCTACTATTTGGATTCAGTTTGGTTGTGAAGGTAACTGAGTTCGAAGTGGAGGTGGAGTGTTTGAAATTAATTGAAGTGTATATTGTATCAGTGGTTGATTTTGTGGCTAAGGCATTGCCCCCATTGATTGGCAATTGGTCTAGTGGAGCATTGCCAATTCTGGGACCACATTGGCACTTGTGTAGGTTGATTTGTCCATTGCATAGATAAAAATTATTTGATGTATTTTTCCATGAAGTTGTGCACTATTTGGGAATGACTGATTTGTCCAGGATGGTAAATTTTTTGGTTGTGGCTACCAGGTATTAGGAGAATGTTGTTGGCCTTACCAATTTGATCTAAGAAATTGTTGACGAGAAAATTGTATAGAAAAAAACATAGAAGGGTCCTGCAGCATACCAAATGGGTGATTATTCCATTTTCTTCATTGTGCCACAAAATACACTGGTTATGGTTGTTCTTCATCTTCCTTAAGTACAGCCTTGAGCCCAAGAAGCAAAGGGAAATGATCATTTGAATGATTTTTGGTGCAAATAGTGCATGTCTCAACTGTGTCCAACGGACATTCCCCTTGACTATGCTTCTTTCAACAATGAGGATAGAAAATAGCCAATACCTTTTTTTTCTTTAGCCTGTTTTTGTTTTACCTACAAAACATCAAAATGTGTTGTCAAGGTACTTAAAATATTAGTTTTAAATTCTTCTAGAAGATTACCAATTTCTGCTCATGTAACTCCTCCACCTGCGGTTCTATTAAATCTATTCAGAGGATTGTGAGTTCCAAGTTTGGTTCACGTACTTCCTTGTGAACACCTGATACACAATTTTATGATATCATCATATTATTCTTTGGAAATGTCACCTTTCCCCATACAAGTTGCACTTAGATAAGAATTACAATTTAACTTACCCACTACTACAAGTTGCACTTAGAAAAGAATTACAATTTTAATTCACAATTTAATTAAAGGACAAATTAAATTGGAATTTCTGGATTCTATTTTTAACATTTCTTGTTTCTATTTTCAACACTCCCTCTCAAAAAGAAAGGAATTAAACTCGATCCTGATCCTAAACCTTTGGAATGTTCTGCATGCAACACTTCTCTCTAGTGTTGTTTCTAAAGAAACTCCTAAAACTAAAAAAACATCCAACCTGAATCAGTATGATGCATCTGTCATCAAAGTCTCTCACTACTACTAGCTCTGCCTCTATAGATTGAAAAATCCCAGCTTTTGCTGACTCTTCCTTACTGCACTGTTGTCAACTCTTCTTTGCACTCTTCATCATCTAACTGCTCTAGCCTCTATCACAATGATCTCTAACTGCATCAACCGCCATTGATTCCTCCTACTATTATGTACTTTGGGCTCCTGTAGCAAGGTATTATCCATGAGACAAAACCTCTCAATGGACCCTACCCAACTTCAGCCCTCTTTGGATTATCACTTCACATCACCCCACCTCACACCTGGAGGTATGGCTGCTTGTGCTTCCTCTACCTGCCTAGCTCGAAATTTCCCCCTAGTAGACGTATCTAAATGAGTGGATGCTTCCACACATTCTCCTTTATTCTTCTCCAATTGTGGCTGCTCCACAGTTGTATGAGAATACTTCTAAGATTGCTTGAGTGGATCTCTCCACTCAGTCTCCTCTCAGCTTCTCTAATTGTGACTATACAATTTACTGAAGTTGCTTCTAAGGGTTCTTCTAGTGTTGCATATTGATAGGTAATTTACTCTCCCTCTCAACTACCAAGTCCCTAACCTTTTCCTTGCTCTTCAAGGCTTTGCATGTATCTTGTACCTCAAGAGCATACATGTTCTTGACCCATGCATCTATCTGTTTCACCTGTCTTGCGGCAATGTGTCTAAGCAAACCTTTCCTTACTAAAAATCACATCATAGCCACATTCTTCTAATACAACAACTAAAAGAAGATTCTTCTTTAGTCCTGGAACATACATCACATCTGTGATCCTGAGAGGGGAGCTAGAATCCCTCTAAAAGGTAACTGTATTGATCCTGGTAACTCTATACCTCCCATCATCTCCAAACTTTATTCTCTACTTGAGGTATTTCTCCTCAAAATCACTAAAGGGATTTATGATCCCCATCATATGGAATGAGGAACCGCTATCAAGATACCACACACATCCCATGACAGTGTTGGCCATCAAGTTTGAATTTTGAAACTAGAACTTCACATGTTGCAACTATTGCATGCTCCTTCTTGGTTTCTTTCTTCTGTGGGCAATTCATGGCATAGTGGCCATGCTCGTGACAATGAAAAAACTTAACTTTCAACAAGCCCATCTTCTTTCCACCCGCCTCACCATGGGACTTATTTTCCTTACTTGCTAAGGAAAAATCCTCCTCTTCCACTTCTTTGGAAGAGGTCCCATCTCTAGTGTTTCATCGAAACTCCTCTTGTACCAAATCCAACCACAACAGTTCCCAATATAGAAGCTCCTCCCTCCCATTGACAGAGTCTTGATAACTATGCCAATGGTTTGGAAGTCCTAAAAGAGCTAGGCTCACCATATCATCCTTGGCAACAATGATTCCAACACATCCAAGCTCATCCCGACAATGGGTGAACTGGGTCAAGTAATTTGGATTTGAGTCGCCTGTCTCCATCTTGATTTTTTAAATTTTATCTTTCAATGCCAACTTCCTATCATCACTATTTTTCTGGAAAAGGTCTTTCAATGGTTTCCACATAGCATATGGAGTCTCCTTCCCATGAATACTCAAGACAATGTGGTATCAAACTCCCTCAAGGATTATCCACCTCACCCTTGCCACAAACTTCTTCCATTTGGCCAGATCTTTTGCATCCGATACTGGTGGCTTAGGAATGTCTTGATCAATGAATTCCTTGAAGCCATTATCCTCCAACAGAGCCTCCATCCTATCCTCCTAGGATATGTAATTCAAGCTGTCATCCAAAGCATACTCAAGTCAAAAATCGTAGAACGCCATCTGCTGATCCTAAATTATGTATTTCAAATTTGAATTTCACCTATAACCCTAAACTCAAAACTTCAAAACCTCCTCTACCATACTGTAATCAACTATGATACCATGTTGATTTTCATGTAGATTCACAAGCTCATGCAATTTACTAATGCACAGGACAAGAATATACTTCTACTTTCAACCAGTGGAAGCCAATATATCGATGAAGACAATAATCAGCAAGAGGAAGATAATCAATGGCACATAACACAATATTTATTTGGGGAAAGCAATAGATTAAAACCCCTACTATATATATTGCATTAATAAGAAATAAAAGATGAGAATGCAATGCTTGTTCTCACAAGAACAATCCCTGCACAAGTATAATCAACTCTCAGCTCACAATCTAGCTCAAGCCAAATCCCTAGCCTATTCTGCAGCTCTCCAATCCCCTATTTCCTTGTCAATTTCCTAGGATTAATAGCCATATTTAAGGTAATTCTTGCTTCCAAAACTGTGCAATCTTAATTAGGTCCTTTTCCTTATTGCATGCATGATATTTACAACTCAGTAAATCATACAACTAATAGTACATTGTCCCTACACTCTAGTCTCAACTAGGTCTTTCTCAAAACTGACATGCATGAGTTTCTGATAAGAGAATCTTTAGATAGCTAGAGTAACACTTGTGGATGCACCAGTGCACCAACTAATTGTTTGTCCTTTATTATTTCACAAATAATTAGAACTAATTTTAACTAACCATAACTTAGTAAATTGGGTTATCTAATTACAACTCAATTTAAACTCATACTAGACCCCTAAAATTTAGGGAGAACACTTACATTACTTCCAAATACTTCCAACTCAAATTTCCTAAGCTAACTTAGTTAACTATTACAATTTGATATGAGAAAAGAATTACAAAATTTAATTTACAATTTAGTTCAAGGACAAATTAAATTTGAATTTTTGGATTCTACTTTTAACATTTCTTGTTGTTATTTTCAACATTTACTAGAAGGACTGAGATGCCTAATAGATATTTCTTATAAGCTCTACTCATATCCTATAGTTTTATCATGAGTATCAGCTTTAGCTACAACAAATGACCCTAACATTTGAGGGGCAACTGGTGAGCTCCAGTATTGCAGCAATGATGCTTCAACTCCTGGGACTCCCTTCTTTGCTTTTATCAACCTGGTTGTTCATAACAAACTTGGAAGCGACGGTGCTATATGCACAAGTACTAGCTCTTGTCGCACACTATCACTTGATCAGCTGGCACTAGTCCGCTAGGAGCTTAAGCCAACTTCTATGAGCTCTTAGAACAAGCCTTTAACTATGATGGATGAAAGATAACTCAAAGGAGGCTAGCCTACTTGCAGAAAGAAGCAGAAAGATGAAAGGAAATGCAAACCCTTGCAAACCCTAGTTTTATCGACTAACCCTACTGGTGCAAGAAAAGAGATGGAAGCTACAGAAATGGATGCCATTGACTTTTGGAAAGGTAAAATCATGTGAATAAACTACTTCTGAAGGAAAATATGGAAAAAAAAACATATTTTTGTATTTTTGAGTAATTTTGCAGAATTATTATGCATGTGCTTTAAAGATTTTTGACTATGCAGAGGTTGATTGGCGAAAGGAAATGGAGTGGGCACTTGCAGGAGGTTGGGAAGATGAGAAGAGGGCATAAGGGGTCCTTAGCACCCTTCCAGAGAGTTTCA
>APFE031434415.1:0-60035 GCA_000404065.3 Pinus taeda
CCACCATATTCCAAAAATTGATATGAGGAAGTTTTATGGCAAGGATCCCGCAACATGGATACCACAGATGGAGCAATTTTTCGATCTCAATAATGTGAAAAACACACAAAAGGTACATATTGCAACTTTATATTTGGAACCAAATCAGTTTGTATGGTATCAATGGCTTTGCTCTCATAAACAAATTATCACTTTGGCAATCTTTATGGAAGAATTAACAGCACATTATGAGGATACAAAAAGCAACACTTTTTTTAGCCAATTGATAAGTCTCAAACAAAAGGGTTCAATAATGGAGCACATTGAGGAGTTCCAAAAATTGAACATAAGGGTAAAAAATATTCCAGAAGAGCATAGGATTGATGTGTTCATAGGGACTTTAAAGGATAATATCCAACATGATGTTCACCTTTGGGAACCTGATTCATTAGAGAAGGCATTCAGGTTAGCAAGAAAAATGAAAAGCCTTAATTATGGTAACCAGGAAGCATACCACTCATAACTATAAAGATGGAAGTGTTGTTGCCCCTAGTCTTCCACAAACTATAAGGTTGACACCAAAAAAATTGGAAGAAAAAAGAACAAAAGGGCTTTGTTACAGTTGTGATAGAAAATACACTTGTTGCACAAAAATTGTCACTTTGACATTCTGCAGTCAATGTTAGTCTATCACCATTCATAACTTCCTCCTTTGCAAGTCTTAAACCTCAGTTCTTCATATCAAGCCTTGAAAATAAGAGAAATATCTTAAAAATCTCTAAAACTCTGGTTCCGCACTTTCTCTTAACATTACCTATGGTACCGCACCCATTGGTCATGTCCCCTGCGTACCTGATCGCTCTGTCTATGTGTTATGGGCGCGGACCCCTGTAAAGTCAAAAAGGTGCAAGTACATTCCTAAAAAATCACTTTGAGTCATTTCAGGAAGCTTGTAGAGGGAATCTTGAGGTGGCAAGTTCGCTCCTTTAGGGTTCATGCATCCCATACCTTAAGGAGCTAACTCCTTGATGTTAGGAGCTTATCCCTTTGAAGGAGGACCCTATCCCTTCAATGGTGGACCTGTAACCTCCTTCCTTTGCACTATAAAATGAAGCATTGGGCTTCTTACTTGGGAGGTTGAAAGCTGAATATTTTTTAGGGTAAATGCTGCTAGAATTCAATCTTCCTAATTGAGCTTTTGAGAAGAGAGATTACATACCTTTTGATCCCATTTGGAAGGGAGTGAGGCTTGTCAAAGTAGAGGAGATTCCTGTTTGGACCCTGGGAAGAGCTTGGACAACACCAAGGCACCAAAGGTTGTAAAGTTATTCTATTCCAAAGTTAATACAATCAAGTATATTTTTCTCAATACGCTGTGTTGTATGGTTTATTTCATGGATTCCTTGATCACCATGATGAACATGATTTATTATATTAGCTATGCAGGTATTATTTGATGTGTGGTTGTTTGTGATTGCAGGTTCTTAAAAGGAAAATCTTTCGGAGCTGTTGGAGCGTTATTTCCACAAACTAGTGTTGGACTTAAGGTAGGGTCTAAAACACCTCTTTAGTTTTTATTACTGAATCGTAATATGTTTAGAGAAAGGTAGATTTGCTTGTCCTGCTTGTTACTAGATATCTGTTGATACTAGGGAGATCAGTCTTGTCCACAAGAATGATTTATCTGGCCAAAAAATTGGCAACTCCACTGGGGACTTGGATTTGGTTTTTAATTTTCCTTTGTATTTGACTTGAGAAATTTGATTTTGTTTCTGGCTTTTGCTTGATGTGTGTGGGATTGGGTAGTTTTTAGGTCCTAGATTATTTTTTGTTCTTTAGAAAGTTTTATGAGGACCGTGTTTTCTGTTTGTATTATAGTGCGAACCTCTTCGCACTGTTACTTTACTGCACAGAGCGGTACGACGCCTGATTTTACTGGAAGCCTACAGACCCTGTCAAAATTTTTGAAAAACCTAAAATCTTTTCATCCAGTGAAGTTTAGGTTCTATTTATTTCTTTTAGTCTCTGCCCATATCTCCATATATCCTATCAAAAGTCTTTCATGAGTAAGTTCCATTGGTGTTGTGCTTTAGATGAATTTCTATAAGTTTTGCATGCCTGGATTGGTTTTAACTCGGTCTTTGTAGTGACTCAAAGTTTAGAAGCCTAAGAAACCTTAGATCACCCTGGTATCTTTTCCCTTCTTGATGAGTCTCGCTGGTTTGTGAAATCTTACCTTGGTGAGAAATAGATTTCGTTTCTCTTTGCAAATATTTGAACGAACTTGGTCATAAGTTGTGAATTTCATTTTTATAAAAGAAAACATAGCTGGGTGTTTTTTGATTGATTTGTTTTTTCTGAACGAATTAATCCTTAGTTTACTAAATAACTAAGTAAAAAGTCCTCAGAAATATTTGAAGCTTTTATATCGATTAGATTTTTAGAAGTTTTTAGATCTAAAGATTGATTTTTCATAGTTTTGAATGTTTTCTAGAAATTGTAGAATCTCTTTTGAAAGAATTGTTTTCTATAGTTTTGAGAGTTTGAAAAGAAAATGGATCTATTTTTGTGAGCTTTAATTAGTAGTCTCGTTTTGAGTTTATTGAAAAAGACAAAATGATTTTATTTTCATTGACATGTTGAAGGAAATATTTTTTTTTCAAAGAGATGCATTCTAAACTCTTTCTTTAGCTAGAGATTCATTGAAAGGAAAAATGAATTGTTTATCATTTTAGGTGCATTTTTTAGTGTTTTTGGAGATATGATCTAAGGAAGTTGGTCCTTCCGCAGACTCCTCAATTACATTCCAAAGAGGTGACCTAGGGAAAATCGTCATAACTTTCTCTCTAAGCATCGGATTGAAATTTCATAAAAAGGTATAAAAAGAGGATGGAATTTAGTTTCTTGTATATATTTCTTAGAGCCAAAGGTGGAAACAGTGACCTGTAGCACGTGATACAAGTTTGCTCTACTGAACTAGTCTATAATCAGGTTACTGTCGGAGATTTGGCATAAGTCTTACTTGGAGAATCTAATTTGGATAAGATTGGTGGAAATGGAAAGAGGACGCAGAGGCCTACTACAAGTCGTAATTTCAGAACTGGATGATCTGAAATTATAGAGATACATTAGATTCAATATCAAGCTCCTACAAAGTGAAAAAAGGTGTGTAGTTTTTTTAAAATTTTTGCATAAGCTTGGTTTGAAAATTAGTTTGAAGGAATTCAAAGGGCATAGTAAAGCATTATTATTGGTAATTTATGCCCCGAGGAAAGAAAATTAAAACACCTAGTAAGCAACCTGAAAGCCCTAGCATGACTCATGAAGAAGAGGAAGAAATGCAACATGATATATCAAAATTACGAGACCAAATGAAACAAGTGTCACTTGCACAAAAAGTAACAGAATCTAAGATGGATGGTTTAAAGAAAGGTGTAGAAGCTAAGATGAATGACATGAAAGCTAAGATGGATGATTTGAAGATATATTTGAAGACAGGTTTTAAGACAGGCATGGAAGATTTGAAGACAAATTTGAGAAAGTTTCTACAAGAAATGCCTACTAATGGTGAAAGGGTAGTAAAGGAAACTCATTATGAGAACAAAAGAAATGTTAATCATGATTTCATAGACTCTAATGTTGGACCAAATGCCCACCATATTCCAAAAATTGATATGAAGAATTTTGATGGCAAGGATCCCGCAACATGGATGTTACAAATGGAGCCATTTTTCGATCTCAATAATGTGCAAAACACACAAAAGGTACGCATTGTAACTTTATGTTTGGAACCAAACTAGTTTGTATGGTATCAATGGCTTTCCTCTTGTAAACAAATTATCACTTTGGCAATTTTTAAGGAAGAATTGATAGCACATTATGAGGATATAAAAAGCAACACTTTTTTAGCAAATTGATAAGTCTCAAACAAAAGGGTTCAATAATGGAGCACATTGAGGAGTTCCAAAATTTGAACATAAGGGTAAAAAAAATTCCTGAAGAGCATAGGATTGATGTGTTCATAGGGACTTTAAAGGATAATATCCAACATGATGTTCGCCTTTGGGAACCTGATTCATTAGAGAAGGAATTCAGGTTAGCAAGAAAAATGAAAAGCCTTAATTATGGAAACTAAGTAGCATACCACTCGCAACTATAAAGATGGAAGTGTTGTTGCCCCTAGTCTTCCACAACCTATAAGGTTGAAACCACAAAAATTGGGAGAAAAAAGAGCAAAAGGGCTTTGTTACAGTTGTGATAGAAAATACACTTCTTGCACAAAAATTATCACTTTCACATTTTGCAATCAATATGAGTCTATCACCACTCATACCTTCCTCCTTTGCAAGTCTTAAACCTCAGTTCTTCATATCAAGCCTTGAAAATAAGAGAAATACCTTAAAAGTCTCTAAAACTTTGGTTCCACACTTTCTCTTAACATTACCTACGGTACTGCACCCATTGGTCATGTCCCTTGCGCACCCTATTGCTCTATCTATGTGTTATGGATGCTGACCCTTGTAAAAGTCAAAAAGGCGCAAGTACATTCTTAAAAACTCACTTTGAGTCATTTCTGGAAGCTTCTAGAGGGAATATTGAGGTGGCAAGTTTTCTCCTTGAGGGTTCATGCATCCCATACCTTAAGGAGCTAACCCCTTGATGTGAGGAGCTTATCCCTTTGAAGGAGGACTCTATCCCTTCAATGGTGGACCTGTAACCTCCTTCCTATGCACTATAAAATGAAGCATTAGGCTGGTTACTTGGGAGGTTGAAAGCTTATTGCCATGAGTCAACCGTACTAGGGATAGTATCAATCTGGTCCTACTATACAAAATCCAGTTTATCAATATCAACTGTACCCTAGCTATACTTACCAGTAGCCTCATCAGCCTCAGTTCAGTTCAGTTCATCCTAGTTTCCTGGGATCTTCTAACATTCCTAATGCAAATATGATTCCAGGTTATCGTGGGTATCCTCCTCCTAGAGTTGGTCTCGTTACATAAGGTTTTTGTGAACCTAACTGTTAGTTACCGTTTATTGCAATTTTGGATTTACCTGATTTGTCGTGCCTTACAAATGATTTGATTTATTATCTTCCAAATTGGCGGCCAATGCCTAATAATTTGCCCAGTGATATCCCAAAGTTTGAGGGTAAGTCAGGAGAGATATTGTCGAATCATGTGATGACTTATCACCTCTGGTGTGCATCTAATTTATCATAGATGATTCAATTCGCTTACATCTTTTTCAAAGAACTTTGATTGGTCTTGCTGCCAAATGGTACATTGAGTTACCACGAGGCTATTTTTATAATTTTAGTCAGTTAGCTACTTCTTTCTTAACTCATTTTCAGTTTCCTGTCAGATACAAAAATGGCACGGAATTATTAACTTCATTAAAATAGTCTACGTCAACATATATTTCTGATCATATTCATGAATGGCGACGTAGAAGGCACTTAGTGAAAGTTTTTAGCCCGAATCAAATTTTAGCAGAATGGTTTGTTAAATCATTATTACCTAAAATCACTGAGGATGTAGGTAAGGTAGGAGTTGCTACTGAAGAGCAAGTAATTTCTCAGGCTCAGTACCTTGACTTCGTTTATACACAGTCAGGTACTTTACACGAAAAAATCCTTGATCTTCCGAAAACTACAACTCCTTCAAGATCTCACGCCGCTGATGGTGTGATTGGTTCAGTTAGTTCTAAAATGAAGAAGAAATCTTCAAAGAATTCTTCTCCTACAACAACTTTACCTATTTCCCTGAAAGGAGATTCTTCTGTTGAAGTTTCTGCCAATGTCCATGGTACAGATTCATTTGAGGCCAAATCCAGTAGTAAAGAGAAGGAGAAAAATAAAAACAATCAAAATTCAAAAGAGAAAATGAATAAAAATGAATCTATTGACGAAAAATGAAAACCTCGCTATCCTTGTTTCCTTTGCGACAAGGATCATTTTACTAAAGAATGCACATATCGAGCACATTTTTCAAAATTTGTTAAAGATTCTCAAACAACTACTGTCTTGAAGGATCCTTCATCTATTCAAGATAGTAAAGTAGTTGCTTCTTCCTCAAATACCTCAGAAGAACCCATCATGATGATGTCTCATGTCAGGATTGCGACGCAATCACAAGATTATGGTAGTAACAATTCTGTTGATGGTAAAGAAGCAGAATCTTCTCATTCAAACCCGTCAACTTCAACTCCTCTTGTTTCCAATCCACCTCAGGTCGAGAAACCCAATCTAGACTTAGTAACCAAACTGCCTGCTAAAGGTATATTTCAAAAATAATCTGCACGAGCTGCTCAGGATTATAACATTGTTGACGACCTGGCCATTGCCCCTTTAGCAATGTCGGTTTTAGATGTGCTGCAATCATGCCTAGCACAATGTAAATTACTATTGTCTGCTATAGGAGCTGTCGATATTCAGGATTCAAACCTTATAGTATTTGATTTAGAGAATAATGCACCTCGCCTACCTCATCAAATGGCTTTCCAGATTCCATTGTTAGTCAAAAATAGACCTTGCTTTCAGACTGTAATTGATGAGGGAGCTTCTATGTGTATTATGTCGATCCAGTGTTGGAGATTTCTTGGCACTCCTACACTCAATCAATCCCCGACGATTCTAAAGGATTTTGATGGCCAAGGGTTTCATCCTTTTGGTATTTTGGAAGATTTTCCTCTAGGGGTAGAAGGCAAAACTGTAAATCTAGATGTGGAAGTGGTTAATGCCCCTCTAGATTACAACCTTCTCTTGGGTTGCAGTTGGTCTTACGCTATGACTGCTATTGTTTCATTGGTCTTTCGGCTTGTTAAGTTTCCTCATAATGGAAAGATCATTACAATAGACCACCTGAGTTCTTTCTCATCCGAACCAACCTCTACTAACAGTGTTTAGCATGTCGGTAATAAAATGACTGTCCCTTACCAAGATGTTGGAGTAGGTTTGATTAAACATTCTGGTTTACTAGGAACTTTTTCCTTCCCTCCTCCTAATGTATTTCCTTCATTTGCAAATATTCATATGATTTCATCGAACACTGTTGCTTTTAATGATCCTTGGATCGTACCTTCCGATTCCAAGCTAAATTCATTTCATGGTGCAATGCCTATGAGTCCCTTTAAAATTTCATATCAGGCTGTACAGTCATTTTCTGATTCCTGACCTATCGCGTGGATATTTTTTTCCTGTCTCAACCTCGTTAAAAAATGAAATTGGATATTGCGAGGATAGTTTTTTCCTGTCTCAACCTCATTAAAAAATGAAACTGGATATTGCGAGGATAGTTTCTTCCTATCTCAACCTCAGTAAAAAATGAAACTAGGATGCGAGGATAGTTCGTTCCTCTCTCAACCTCGTTAAAAAAATGAAACTGAATGTCATGAGCATAGTTCCTTGTCTTGTGTCAAGCTCGTTAAAAAATGAAACAAGGAGTCATGAGCATAGTTCCTTGTCTTGTGTAAAGCTCATTTAAAAAATGAATCAAGGATTTTAGAGCATAGTTCCTTGTCTTATGTTAAGTTCGTAAAAAAAATGAAACAAGGGTTTTGAGGATAGTTATTTTCCTGTGTCAACCTCGTTAACAAATGAAACACCTCCCTTTTCGAGTCGAGTATTTTCAAGATCTTGAAAGTGAACCTTCATTCAATCCACCTGGTTGAATGTGATGAAGCTTGGGGGGCATGTACCTCGATTTGCGTCATTATGTTGTGGGCATGCAAACTTACAACAAGCATAGTTTTTCATTTCAAGCTTGTGTAAACATGAAACCAAATCCAAGCAGAGTTCTCTATGGTTCAAGCTTGTGTAAAAATGAACCCATACCCATTTTACATCTCGTGATTTCCATCTTTATCCACTAAATTCTGTTAGATGAGGCTTGGTTGTTTTCATTCCATCTCTACCATCTCTTTGGCTGATCATATGCTTTCACTTGCTTGTTTTCCTTTCCTGAGGGACCGCAGTTATGAGTGGTTTTCTTAGCCAACCTCTTGACCATTACATGTTTTGAGCAGTTCCACCATTGTCGGAACCAGTTGCTACCCTTTATACCACTCGTTCCTCTAGGACGAGTCTTCTTTAAGCTCCTTTCTGACTCATAAAATATGAAAAAATTGTCGAGTTTTTCTTTTTAAACTCATTAAAACGGAATTAAAAGGACGGTCCACTTACAACTCTTTTCTAACCGTATAAGCATGAAAAGATTGCCAGACTTTTGTTGTTTCAATTTCGATATTGGTAATATAATGATGTGTCTTTGATCACTTTTTTACTTTTTCAGATTAGAGCCACTAATTATGAAAAGTACTCCTTGATTGTAATGATCAAGTAGGTCTCTCAAGTATTATTTTATACTTTTTCGAGCTTGGGGGACACAAATTTATGAAAAAGGACAACCATGGAGTTTTCTTAAGTTTTTCTTCTAACTCCCTAAAATTGAAAAAACACTGAGTTTCTCCTATACTGGACTCGTTAAAATTTAACAGTAAAGGACTTGTTCAATTTTAAACAGGAACGGACCACTCCTTCTTAGGGTTTGAATTTTACTAAGTTGGACTCATTTGAAGGATGAGCTTATAATCAAGCAAATGTTATCCTCCTCAAGGTTGTCAAAAATAAAGAGGTACTTGCCAGAAATAGTGGGGGGAAAGGGAGGAAAATGAACTTGTTTGTTATACATTGTGTTTAGAAAAGTAGTTAACCACTCTTGAACATGACACTTTTTGTTCACTTGGTTTGGGAAATCCTTTGCCTAACAGTTAATCAAACCATATTCAAAGTCTTTAGCGGGTGTTTGGGTATTAGCTTTGGGTCAATTGTCACCAAACCATTTGCAGTGTCATTATGTGTTCAAGAGGTTAGTTCAAATAAACCATTCATTTGCAAAATACCGATCATCCATCTTGAGCATCCCTGATTTAGTCCTTGCCAAATACATTTCTTCAAAACTTGAGCTATGATTTCGTGTTGTGGGCTTGCCTACAACGGATTGCTTTCTATCGAATCCAACTCATTATCTAGAAAGATGATCTAGAAATTGTCACTACCTTGGAATCTGCATTCCTCAATGGCAGGTTTCTGGCCTCTGATGATAGATTGCATCATTGACCTTTGATCAAAGGATTCCATGACGTGTTTGACATCGACTCATTTATTCACATTTCATGAATTCTACTGAGTACTTTGAGGGCCATTGACATTATTGGTGGTTCCTCTCACACTTGGTAACAGTTCACATCATTGACTTGTAATCAAGTGGTTTCTACCATGTTCAACTTTGACACATTCTTTCACATGGATAGAATCATACTAGTTCGGGAAACAGAAATCAAGACCCTAGATCTAGTTTCCACCATCCAGGCTGTGAGGAATTTTGTTATTCATTATACAATGGACTATTCATAAATAGATGGATGCACCCATACTGAGTCTACATATGTCTATACTTGTGATGTATTACAAAATCATTCCTATATTAGAGTAGTTTAGATAGTTTCTAGCTAGTTTGGATCTAACTATGGGAATGCGTACCTCAACGATGATATGCTCATTATATATATATATATATATATATATATATATATATATAAATATATATATATATATATATAATATATTATATATAGATAGATATATAATATATATATATATAATATATATATATATATATATATATATATATATATATATATATATATATTATAGATATAATTGCATTGAATGTTTTACAGGTTCTGACCGGGGTGTCCACAGGAAGATCCTTGAAATGATAAAGTACTTCACTCTTCTTAAATGACAAAAACTATCCTCATCTATTACAGACTTCGCACTTTAGGGGCCAATCTGTTGCACAAAAATTTCCACTTTGACATTCTGCAATCAATGTGAGTCTATCACCACCCATACCTTCCTCCTTTGCAAGTCTTAAACCTCAGTTCTTCATATGAAGCCTTGAAAAGAAGAGAAAGACCTTAAAAATCTCTAAAACTCTAGTTCCACACTTTCTCTTAGCATTACTTGTGGTACCACACCCATTGGTCATGTCCCCTATGCACCTGACCTCTCTGTCTATGTGTTTTGGGTGTGGACCCCTGTAAAAGTCAAAAAGGTGCAAGTACATTCTAAAAGCTCACTTTGAGTCATTTCTAGAAGCTTCTAGAGGGAACCTTGAGGTGGCAAGTTTTCTCCTTAAGGGTTCATGCATCCCAGACCTTAAGGAGCTATCCCCTTGATGTGAGGAGCTTATCCCTTTGAAGGAGGAATCTATCCCTTCAATGGTGGACCTATAACCTCCTTCCTTTGCACTATAAAATGAAGCATCGGGTTGGTTACTTGGGAGGTTGAAAGCTGAATATTTTTTAGGGTAAATGTAGCTAGAACTTAGTCTTCCTAATTGAGCTTTTGAGAGGAGAGATTACATACCTTTTGATGTCATTTGGAAGAGAGTGAGGCTTGTCAAAGTAGAGGAGATTCCTGTTTGGACCCTGGGAAGAGCTTAGACAACATCAAGGCACCAAAGGTTGTAAAGTTCTTCTATTCCAAAGTTAATACAATCAATTATATTTTTCTCAATAAGCTGCGTTTTATGGTTTATTTCATGGATTCCTTGATCACCATGATGAACATGATTTATTATATTAGCTATGCAGTTGTTATTTGGTGTGTCTTGTTTGTGATTGCAGGGTCTTAAAAGGAAACTCTTTTAGAGCTGTTGGAGTGTTACTGCCACAAATTAGCATTGGAATTAAGGTAGGGTTGAAAACACCTCTTTATTTTTTATTACTGAATTGCAATCTGTTTAGAGAAAGGTAGATTTGCTTGTCCTATTTGTTGCTAGATATCTATTGATACTAGGGATATTAGTCTTGTTGGCAAGAACAATTTATCCGGGAAACAACACTAAAGGTCATAAGTGTGCTGAGAATAAACTATTCTACATAGATTATGAAGAGAAAGAAGAAAAGGAGCAAGAAAGGTCAAAAGAAGAGGATATACTCCAGGAACAAAACCTAGATAAAGAAGAAATGAATCTGACCATATCTTTTAATGCATTGGCTGGAATTACCACTCCTCAAACCATCAAGATAGAAGGACAAATCAAGAAGAAAAAGCTATTAGAGTTGATTGATTCATGAAGTACCCATAATTTTATTTATTGTAAAATAGCAAAAGAATTAAATTGCTTCCTATATCCAACACCAGAGTGTCAAGTGATGGTTGCAAATGGAGGAATGATAAATTTCTCTGGAAAGTGCCATAATATAGCACTATTAATGGGAGAATATGTATTGACTAGCCCAATTCTTTCCATTCTAGTGGGAGGTGCTAATGTTTTACTACGAGTCCAATGGCTACAATCCTTGGGTACAATAACTTTTATTTTTCAAGAAATTTTCATGAAATTTTTTGTGGAAGGAAAGGATGTTGAATTAAGGGTTATTTTAAGGAAAGCAAGAAAGATAATCAACTCTAAAGGTATGAAAAAGCTTCTAAAAAAAGAAACAAAGAGGTGTAATAGCACAATTATGTTTGCTAGATGTTTCCACATCAGAATCATCTATCTCTCCAGATCTCCAAAAAGTCTTGGACAATCATTCCAAGGTATTTGAGACTCCCAAAGGTCTCCCACCTATTTGTGATCATGATCATGCTTTTCATTTGATTCCAAGAAGTGTTCCTCCAAACATCAGGCCACATAGATATCCCTATGCCCAAAAGAGTGAAATTGAACATATGGTTGCAAAAATGCTAGAGGCTGGTATACTTTAACCTAGTCAAAGTTCTTTCTCTTCTCCAGTAGTATTGGTTCATAAGAAGGATGGATCATGGAACACGTGTCCAAATTATAGGGAGCTCAACAAGCTCACTATTAAAGATAAGTTTCGCATTCCTGTCATTGATGAATTATTGGATGAATTGCATGGATCAATTTACTTCACCAAGTTCGATCTTCGTTCAGGATATCATCAAATCAGAATGAAGACTGAAGAAATTCTGAAAACAACATTTAGAACTCATGAGGGTCATTATGAAGTTTTGGCGATGCCTTTTGGACTTACCAATGCACCTTATACATTTCAAGGTTTGATGAATTTCATTTTTAAACCCTTCCTTAGAAAATTTGTGTTAGTATTTTTTGATGATATACTAATCTACGTCAAGTCTTGGAAGGATCATGTTGAACATGTTGACAGGGAGCTACAACTATTGGAGGAGAAACAATTATATGAAAAAATATCCAAATGCATCTTTGGAGTACAAAAGGTGGAATATCTAGGTCATATTGTATCTCATGAAGGAGTTAAGGTAGACCATAGCAAAATTAAAGCCATTAAGGAATGGAAAATCCCCACATCCATAAAGCATCTGCGAGGATTTCTCAGTTTGATAGGGTATTATCGTAAGTTTGTTAAGAATTATGGGAGAATAGTAGCACCTCTAACAACATTTTTGAAGAAAGATGCATTTTCATGGACTCCAGAAGAAACAAAGACCTTCGAACATCTTAAAGATTCAATGTGCCAAACACCTGTCTTAGCTACACTAGACTTCACAAAAACCTTTATTGTGGAATGTGATGCTTTAGGAAATGGAATTGGTGATGTTGTAATGCAAGATGAAAGACCCGTTGCTTTTGAAAGTCGTCCAATCAAGGGAAAGTATTTACATAAAGCTATTTATGAGAAGGAAATGTTGGCAATACTACATGCACTTAAGAAATGGTGATCCTACCTAATGGGAAGACACTTCAAGGTAAAAATGGATCATGATAGCCTTAAATGCTGTTTAGAACAAGGATTATCCGCTGAAGAGCAACAAAAGTGGGTCACAAAGATGTTGGGTTATGACTTTGAAATCATCTACAAAAAAGGGACGCAAAATGTGGTGGCAGATGCACTCTCAAGAAAGGATGAGAATGTGGAAGCATTGTTGTGCGCCATTTCTATTATCCAACTAGATTGGATAAATGAAGCAAGGGAGGAATGGAAGAATGATGAAGAAGTGTGGGCACTTATTCGAAAGTTACAACAAGTTTCCCCTACATCTAATACATTTAGCTGGAAAAATGATTCATTATGGTACAAATATTGCTTATACCTTTGTAATAATTCCCAACTCAAACAAAATATTCTTGTGGAATTACACACTTCTCCCTTAGGAGGGCACTTAGGATTGCTAAATACTTACCATAGGGTTAAGAAGGAATTTTTTTGGGATGGCCTTAAATTGGATATTCAAAAGTTTGTGGAAAAATGTTTGGTTTGCCAACAAAATAAATTTGAAACAATTAAGCCCCCGGGTCTATTACAACCTTTATCCATTCCAAGCCAACGTTGGGAGGAGGTTTCAATGGATTTTATCACAGGTTTACCCAAGTCTAAGGGAAAGAGTGTCATCATGGTGGTAGTTGATAGACTTACCAAGTATGCACACTTTTGTGAATTATCACATCCATTTAAAGCCAGTACAATTTCTACTGCATTTATGGAAACAGTTCAAAAGCTACATGGAAACCCAAAGATTATTCTAAGCGACAGAGATCCCATTTTTAACTGGAAATTTTTAGACATAATTATTTTCTTGCCTTGGTACTCAGTTAGCTCATAGCTCATCTTATCATCCTCAATCTGATGGGCAAAATGAGATAGTAAACAAACGTTTGGAAGGATATCTTCGTTGTTTTGTATCTGATAAACAGACACAATGGGTCAAACGGTTGCCTTTGGCTGAATGGTGGTATAACACTTCCTTCCATACCGCAGCAAAAATGACCCCATTTATGGCACTTTATGGATATCATCCACCATCCATCACATCATATTTAAGAGAAAATCCTAGGGTTCAAGTAGTGGAACATCACATCGAGCATCAACAACAAGTTATCAACTCTTAAAGGATAACCTCACATTAGTGCAAAATAGAATGAAACAACAGGCATAACAACATCACAATGAAAGATGTTTTGATGTAGATGACTGGGTATTCCTATGACTACAACCATATAAACAAATGTCCCTCAAGAAAGCTAAGAAGGATAATAAATTATCACTAAAGTATTACAGTCTGTACAAGGTGTTGCAAAAGATTGGTACTATGGCATATAAATTGGAGCTTCCTGCAGCTTCTCGAGTGGACCCAGTTTTCCATGTTTCATGCTTAAAGAAGGTTATAGGTGACAAGCTCTCAGTTCAAACAATATTGCCAAAACTTGACGAGGAAGGAAAAATTATCATGGAACCGAAAGAAGTCACAGAAACAAGAACTCGACAGCTACAAAATCGATCAATTCAGAATATCTCATCAAGTGGAAGAACTTATCTGCTGAAGATTCCACATGGGAGGATGAGAATTTTATACAGAAGCATTCAAAACTATTCAAGCGTTGAGGACAACACTTTTTTGAAGGAGAGGGGCAAGTTAGGTCCCTATAATACTAGTGATTCCCTGATTACTATTTTCGTTGTATCCCTCATTATTATTGATGTTCCCCTATTGTCCCCATATTGTTATTATTGTGCCCCATAGAATCCTTCTATTGTTATTTTTGTGCCTTTATATTACTATTGTTAGGTCAGATTGGTTATATTGTGACCCCTTAGACTCCTATATATAGAAATGAGGTTTTGTCATTTGAATCATCTAAGAATTGTTCATTTCTGTAATGTAAAGGAGGTTTCCCCCTCGAAGAGGCTTATTCCTAAGGCGTTGATTTATCTTTTCTATCTTTTTGTGAGCTGGTTTCATAACATACCTAATATCATTATCAATGGAAAAATGGAAGTAAACACACAATACATCAGCTCCATTGAACAACATAGTGGTGTTGAGCCTCATAATTGCTTCTTTTTGAAACCCTTTTTCCACCTATTTTACTCCTTTTTTATCATCATAATCACTCAATGGGAAACAAATCATAGAATCTATGGCATGAAAGGTATATAAAAGTCTTGTATTTCATAAGTTAATAATGTTCTTTATTATTAGTATAATAATTATTTTAGCTACCGGATTGGGATGATTATGCAGCTAAGGCCATTGTTTCATAGGTTCTAAGGTACCAGCTAGAGCAAGAAATATATGTGAAGATAGTGATCAATGCACTCCATGATTCCTTCCTACCTTCATGAACCAGATCGATCAAGGAAGCTTCCAGTTACGTGGTCAAAGGCAAAACTCAACTCTGTCATCTACACAGGTGAGCGAGGAACTATATATATGCCTAACTATTTGCTTTGTTAGTAGAAAATCGTTAGCGAATTTCATTATGATACCTTTCATATTTAATTTTAGTATTTTGTTAAGAGAATCTAGGCATGAAGCTCTGAACATTTAATTGTATGAGCTTTATAAAAATACTTCATAAGAAAGCATAAACACAATGATTTTATTATGCGACAGTGAGAATTAAAGCTTTGTT
Source organism: Pinus taeda (assembly GCA_000404065.3). NCBI lineage: Eukaryota > Viridiplantae > Streptophyta > Pinopsida > Pinales > Pinaceae > Pinus > Pinus taeda. Next base: position 15,408 of record APFE031434415.1, read on the forward strand.
TTCAATTCAGTTATAAAGAATCCTTCTTATTTCGATGCGTGGTAGATTGTTCAACTTGTGACCATCTGCTTGTGGAGGGCCCCCTCAAGTAGTAAGGTTATTTTATGTTTTTAAATAGAATTTCCTTATATCATTTCGTAAGCTTATTTTCTAGATGCATCCTGTAGAACATTTTACTTTGTTGATTTTTGAGTTAAATAATAGCAGTGTGATTGTCTTGTTAACTAATTTTCTTTATATTAAAGAGCACACGAATTGAGTTTAATGAGTAAAGATAACAACTGTCAGAGTTTTGATTTACATTAAAATTGTATTTCTTAAAAATAGAGGATTTGATTACAGGTTTTATTTCAAGCAAGAGTGATTTATGATTTTGAGCAAGTGAGAATATATTTTCAATTCATTTTGGATTTCATACAAGAGTGTGTTATTATGATAGATGATTAGATTACTTTAGAGAATTGAGTTTCTTTCAAAGCATAATTCAAACATATAGCAGAGAGAGAGAGTGTATGCGTTTTTTGAGTTAAATTTCATTTTACAAGTGTGAGATTAATTTATAATTTTGAGATTTTCATAAGTTGCGTGGATTTTATAATTAGATATAATTTTTATAAGAGTGCACTTAATTTTCGTAGTTGTGGGATTGATTTACTTTTATGTAGAGTTGTGAAAGATTCTTTTGACGCAGTTGATAAAAGAGTGCGATCATTTGATTTTCTAGGAGAAATTGCTCTACTCATGTGCACTCCAATAACTTAATTTAGAATCTATATTTTGATAACTCATTTTAATTTAGAGGTGTGAATAACCAATGAATTCTAGCACATACAGTGCACTTAACACTTCATCAGCTTACTAGCTTTGGTCTATAATTTATGCAAGTAATTAAAAGTTAATTAAATTGCCAAAGATTTTTGCGTCATTGCCGGGGAAGTGTAAATAGCAGTCTTTTATTTTTATTAAAAAAAATGATATGCATAGGGAAAGAGATTCTAGAGGTAGATTTGTAGGTAGAGGTAAAAGTTTGATTCCAACAACATCACTCACCCCACGACAACCTCGTAGTGCCACACCACCCACTCAAACTCATATTCCATCATTTACAGGAAAACATAAACTTCTTGAGGTACTTAGATATGAAATCCAACCTATAGATTCACCAACATAATCAACCGAAGTGGTAATAGAAGAATAAGATCCTACATCCCCAACAGAAGGAGTAGTTTTCCTATCTTCAACTGGAGAAAGACTTCTAGGAAAAGAGCTAGAGATCCCTAATGAAGAAGAAGAGGAAGAAACTTATTTTAACTTACCATTGATAGAAGAACCAGAACTAGAAGAGCTAGAAGAAGAACTAGAAAACCAATTTTGGAACCTGATATTAGTTCTGAAGAATCTACAATGGTTGGAGAAGGGGAAGAAGAAGTACATAATGTTAATGTTGAACAAGCTAGGATTGGAGGAGGAAGAGGATGAAATAGAGGTGGAGGAAGAGGGAGAGGTGGACAAAGACGGAGAGGAGGAGGTAGGGGAGATCCAAAACCCTTTGGATTTCCTATCCTCGATGAAGATACAACAACTACAATGAAAAACATCTCACCCTCCATCCTTCCAAAATTTCATGGATTAAGAAGTGAGGATCCTGAAACATTTATATTTGAGTTTGAATTCTTGTGTAGATCTCATGATTACTTGCTTGACTCTCAAAAGTTGAAATTGTTTCTGGAAACTCTTAAGAATGCAACATTAAAATGGTTCATGGGCTTAGGAGCACACTCTATAAGAACATGGGAAGAAATGAAAACTACATTCTTAGAGAAATATTCGGATTATTGTGTGCCACATAATATTAAGGAAGAAGACTTTAAAATGATGCAGAAAGAAGATGAAAATCTTGAAGATTTCATCAAAATATTTTCTTATAATGTTAAAAGGGCTAAAATTCATGAACTAGATGGTGAAACTTTGAAAGCTCTCTTATTAAAATCCATAAGAGACAAGTGGATTGATCTCCTCAATTTGATGGGTAAGGGAGATATTTCTCAGTTATCATTTGGAGACATTTGTGAGTTGTGAAAACACATTTGAAGAGGTAAGGCAAGAACTAGGAAAAATCCAAGAGATCCTCTCATGTCTATAATTAATAAATCTGCAGTTGGGACAATAAGTAGGGATGAATGAGGCAATTTTCTCGACAAATTTAAAACATACATTTTGGAAAGTATTAGTGAACAAATAGATACCCTTAAAGTGAAAAACAAGAAAAATATTTGAAATTCTACATTGTCAATATTTTGTCCCAAATGTAGAAAGAAACATGCTCTGAGAGAATTCCCTCATGATTTAAAAAGTGTAGAAACTTGTGGTATATGTGCAGAAAATCATGATACAAAAGAATGTCCTTAAATACCAGGTCTTAAAGTAGTTTATCAAGAGGAAATGATACCATATCAAATAGATCCCCTATGTTTTATTACTAAGAGACCATGGAAAAATTCACAACCAAATATGACTCAAGGATTTAACACTCAAGTATTTTCCCAACCATCACAAAAAAGTTGGACTACACCCATGCTTTGGAAATCGTGGCCTCAACCTTGGGCAAAAGGATGGAAAAATCCTTATGGAAAATATCCTCAATATCAACAACCTTATCCTATTTTTCACCACAATATTTTCCTCAACATGTTCAGCCAACTTAACCTAGAATCCAAATCCACAACTTTCATTACCATTTCCACAAAGACCAAATCAATTGGTTGTTCAACCACTTCCAAATCCAAATAATAATAAAAATTCACAACCTGTTTACAATATGGAAGGACAAAATTTCCAAACTCACACGATAAGTCCACTAGATCTAAACAATCTCCAACTTAGATTTGGTAGAGTATTGGAAAATAAGTCCCCGACAGTTGTTATTCAAGAATTTGAAAAAGAAAATGCCTCTGAAAAAGAGGAGCTTCTCAATAAAAAACAAAAACTTAAAAAAAAAATCACCCCTACACATTTTGATGATATTCCAACTCCTATTATGGAACAACCTTCAGTATTTGTTTCAAAACCACCTTTTCCTGAAAGATTAAAAATTGATGAAGGGGTAGAAAAACAGATTTTATTGCCTGATTATGATTTGTTAGATGAGCTGAAGAATGTTTGTATAAAAATTTATTTGCTACAAGCCATTAAGGAAATACCAATTTTTTCAAAGACAATTAGGGAGTTGAGTATGAAAAGGCTCGGAAGAATTAGAAAATAAATAAAAACTTATCATGTTAGTTGGAAAATTGCATATATCATGATGGGAAAAACAAAAATTCAAAAATACCTTGATCCAAGAAGTCCCATTGTGAAAACACGTATCAATGGTATTGAAATATACAATGATTGATTTAGGAGCAACTATAAACATCATGAGTAAACAAAATATGAACCAATTGAAACTTCCCAATCTTCAATATACACCTACATTATTGCAATTAGGAGACAGACATGTTATTAAACCTGATGGTGTATTAGAAGACATATCTGTATCCTTAGGTTCTTGGGAGTATCTTGTTTATATTATGATTCTAACACCCAAGAGTAATTTACGAGGACATCCATTGATTCTAGGAAGACCATGGTTAGCTACAGTTGATGCTTTTATAAGTTGTATATCTGGTGATATTTTTATTTTTGATGGTGTAGGTTTTAACCCCATACAGAAATTACCTGCATATGAATTCTAAAACATACAAAATAAAAAATGCGAGAGCATAACACATAAAACACATACACATAGAGATTTTCCCCTGGATCCCAAAACCGAGGCTACTAGCTTGATTCTTCATTATGTTCCTTTCAATGTTACAATACATATTTATACATGCTGAAGCATCCAATACCATGGACCGAAAACCATCGCATCCAAAACCATGGACTGAAAACCATCGCGTCCAAAACCATGGACCGAAAACCATCGCGTCCAAAACCATGTGCGAAAATCATGCACAAAACCATAGGTAGGTCTTCCCAACCTAACATAGGGTCCAAAACCAAAATTTTCTGGGGTGCTGCCTCGGACCCCATAGAGTGGGGTTACCTGCACCCCTCAAACCCCTTGTGACCCCCTCACTACACAATCGACGCAACGAAGGGGGGGCTCCGCCCCCCCTCTAACCCCCTAGTTAACTACATGGGCTAGTCGTGGAAAGAATATAACACAACCCAACATTCTCCCACTTGTTTTTTCTTTCCACGTGGGGCCACAAGAGATCTTAGTCTTTTATCCAGCCCTGCAATGCCTATTGTTTCTCTACACCAAGAGAACTTCTCAAAGCTCACAGATTTTGTCAATGCATCTGTAGTATTCTTCAAAGTGTCCACTTTACTAACAAAACCTTTTTGTCTTCTATCATATCCCTCACAAAGTGATATTGAACATCAATTTTCTTTGTCTTTGAATGATATGCAGGGTCCTTTGCCAAGAAAATTGCACTTTGGCTGTCACAGTCTATCCTTATAGATCCCTATACTAACCCCATATTTGAACATAATCTATGCAACCAAACTACTTCCTTTCTTGCATGAGTGGATGCCATGTATTCTGCCTCTGTAGTTGATAGTGCCACTACAGATTTTTTCTTACTCATCCCACTAACTGCACCTCCAAATAGGTTAAACACATACCCACTTGTAGATCTTCTCTGATCCAGATCTCTAGCCCAGTCTGCAGCAACAAAGCCATGAATATCCAACACTCTGTCCAATCCTGGTCTTCATTGGTAGCACAAACTATAATCACTAGTGCCACGCAAATGCTTGAAAACCCGCTTCACTGTTGTCCAGTGCTCCTTCCCTGGTTTTGACATAAACCTGATCAATACTCCCACTGCATGTGCAATGTCTAGTCTAGTAAAAACCATCGTATACATCAAGCTACGGACTACACTTGCATATGGAACATGGGACATGTCCTCTTCCTCTTCTTGTGTCTTGGGACACTGTTCAATAGATAACTTTACACCTACAGGAATAGGAACCTTCACCGGTTTACTATCCTGCATATTAAACCTCTGCAATATTGTTTCGACATACTTCCTCTGGTTTAACTAGAGCTTACTCTTTTTCCGATCTCTTTTAATTTCCATGCCCAAAATACAATTTGTAGCACCAAGATCTTTCATGTTGAATTTGGAGGACAAATGTGTCTTTAAATCCTAGATAATTTCTTTGTCATTTCCAACCAGCAACATATCATCCACATACAAGACCAAATAAATAACACGGTCACCAATTAATTTAAAATATACAGAATGATCTGCTTTGCTTCTGGTGAAGCCAAGTCCCCGTATAAATGTATCAAATTTCTGATATCACATCCTTGGTGATTGTTTTAACCCATACAGGGACTTCTTTAACTTGCATACCTGTTCTTTCTTACCCTTCACTGCAAAGCCTTCAGGTCGCTTTATGTATATTTCCTCTTCCAGATCCCGTGAAGAAATGTTGTCTTCACATCCATCTGTTCTACCTCAAAATCAAAAGCAACAACAACAGATAAAAGTAATCTAATAGAAGTTACCTTCGCAACAGGAGAAAAAATATCACCAAAATCAATTCCCGACACCTGGGAATAACCTTTTGGTACCAACCGAGCTTCGTATTTCTCCACCTTTCCTTATGCATTTGTCTTCTTCCAGAATTGATCTCGCAGATATCCCACTGAACAGGGTCTACCACAGGCCTGAATGAAACCCCTCAGCAAGAAAGGCGTCCCCTTGAAGCCAAAACAACTCCGATTCCAAATGTAGGTTTTATCCCCGTACAGAAATTACCTGCATACAAATTCTAAAACACAGAAAATAAACAATGCAAGAGCATAACACATAAAACACATATACACAGAGATTTCCCCTGGATACCAAAACTGGGACTACCAACTTGATTTTTCATTATGTTCCATTCAATGTTACAATACATATTTATACATGTTGAAGTATCCAATACCATGGACCGAAAACCATCGCATCCAAAACCATGGATTGAAAACCATCACATCCAAAACCATGGACCGAAAACCATCACGTCCAAAACCATGTGCGAAAATCATGCACAAAACCATAGGTAGGTCTGCCCGACCTAACATAGGGTCCAAAACCAAAATTTTCTAGGGCGTTACCCCAGACCCCATAGAGTGGGGTTACTTGCCCCCCTCAAACCCCTTGTGACCCCCCCCCGCTATGCACTCGGTGCAACGAAGGCGGGGCTCCGCCCTCCCTCTAACCCCCCAATTAATTATGTGGGCTAGTCGTGGAAATAATATAACACAACCCAACAGATGGAAGTTCAACAAAAAAATTCACATTATATGCTCCTACAAAAACAACAATAGAAGTAGAAAGTGAAGAATGGATAGATGATGATATTGATATATGACCAATATTTGTTACTTCACTAATAGATGAAGGAGATAAAATTTTGAATTTAATGGAAAATAACGAGTCTTCCTCATATTGTGGATCTAATCAAAGTTTCCAAGAACAATGCAATCTTTAATGTTTATCATCTGTCAATTCTCCTTACATTCTATGGAAAAATTTGGCAACTCTTCTATAGAAATATTCCGAGAAAAAACCTTGAATATCAATAATAATCTCGAAGAATTTCAAAAGAAAGATTTAATAAAGATGTTACAAGAACATTCCTCTACTTATGCATGGGAATATACTGACATGAAATAATTGATCCTAATACTTGTATACATCATATTTACATTGAAGAAAATGTTGAACCAATCCGACAACCTCAAAGAAGAACGAATCCAAATTTGAGAGAAATTGTTAAAGAGGAATTACAAAAATTGTTAAATGTGAATTTCATTTATCCAATATCAGATAGCTAGTGGGTTTCACCATTGCTAATTGTTCCTAAAAATAATGGAAATGGAGACTATGCATTGACTATAGGGAATTGAATAAAGCTACCTTAAAAGATCATTTTCACTTCGTTTCATAGATCAAGTTTTAGGCACATTGGCAGGAAATGAATATTTCTCATTTCTAGATGGTTTTAGTGGATATAACCAGAACCAAGTAACTCAAAAGATCAAGATAAAACCACTTTTACCTGTCCATGGGGAACCCATTCCTACTGAGTACTTCCTTTTAGGTTGTGTAATGCACCTGCAACATTCCAAAGGGCAGGTTTAGGAATTTATTTTATTTTTTATTATTTATTTACTTATTTTATTTACTTATTTTTATTTTATTTTAATTTATTTTATTTAATTTAATTTATTTAATTAATTTTTTTATTTAAATTTTATTTAATTTTTTTTTATTATCTAATTCATGATTGTCTTGAAGTTTACATGGATTATTTTACGGTTTATGGAAATTATTTTGAAGAAGCTCTTAAAAATTTGGAAAAAGTTCTTATTATATGTAAGGAATAAAATCTCTCATTAAGCCATGAAAAATGTTTTATGATGCTTATTGAGGGGATTGTTTTAGGACACCATATTTCAGGAAATGGAATTAGAGTGAACACATCTAATGTAGAAGTTATTTCTAAATTGTCAATTCGAACTTCTCAACGAGATGTTAGAAGTTTTCTCGGTTTTACTGGTTACTATAAAATATTCATAGAAAAATTTACAAAAATGCATCTCCACTTTTTAAATTGCTCCCAAAAGACTGTGAATTCAATTAGAGTTTTGATTGCCAAAAAAAATTTGAAACATTGAAATAAAAGATTTCTGAAGCACGCATTCTAAGAGGGCCAAATTGGAAATTACCTTTTCACATTTCAACAGATGCTTCAGATACATCATTAGGAGTTGTACTAGGACAAAAATATTTAACTCCTTATGCCATTTACTATACCAGTAAACATTTGACTCCTACAGAGTTAAACTATACTATAACAGAAAAGGAGTTTTTAGCTTTTGTCCATGCCATCAACAAATTCAGACATTACATCACTGGATATGAAACCTGTATACATATAGATCATTCTGCAATTAGGTACTTAATGAATAAAACAATTACTAATGGAAGAATTACATGATGGTTATTGTTGTTACAAGAATTCAATATTACTATTTTGGATCAACCTAGAAAACAAAATACAATTGCTGACTTTCTATCTAGGTTTCAAAATGATAAGAATGATGTACCTGTAGAACACAATTTTCTTGATGAATATTTATTTGCAGTATCTACTGAATCTCTTTGGTTTGTAGATATTACTAACTATTTGGCTACAGGGAAGTTACCATTATATTTGTCTCCTCGAGAGAAGAGAAAGGTAATTCAAATTAGTGCATCTTATTCATGTATAAATGGAGAATTGTACAAAACAGGGCTACATCTGATTATTTGAAGATGTGTCAGAGAAGATGAAGTGACAAAAATATTAAAGGCTTGTCATGATGAGCCATGTGGAGGAAACTTCACTGACAAAAGAACTGCTTACAAAGTCCTTCTCTTAGGATATTATTGTCCTTCCCTTTTCAAGGATTCCAAAGAATATGTAAAGAGATGTGATAGTTGTTAGAGAATAGGGAACCATGTCCTTAGGTACTCATGAAACCTTTTGAGAAATGGGCTCTAGATTTTGTTGGTCCAATTAATCCACCATCTAGACAAAAAAGATATGTTCTTGTTTGCACTGATTATGTTAAAAAATGGGTAGAAGCTAAAGAACTTTACTTTGCTACTGAAAATGTTGTAGTTTCATTTCTTTTCGAGGATATTTTTACTCGTTTTGGTGTCCCAAGGGAAATTGTGATATATCAAGGAACTCAATTTACATCCAAATTGGTACAAAAGATAATGGAGGAATATAAAATCAAAAATTGAAAGTCCACTCCATATCATCCACAAGCAAATAGGCAAGTGGAATCCACCAATAAATTAACTGAAGCAATTCTTACCAAGACTGTGCATCTACATAGAAGAGACTGGGAATAAAAGCTTCAAGAAGCTTTATGGGCATACCACCACATCGAGAAACACTACATGACATACTCCTTATGAACTTGGGTACTACGACAAGCACCATAAGCAAACTCGATGTGAGGAGTCGCAGACATCTGCAAAGCAAGGAAAACATAGTAAACAGGAAAGTTGTTTCAAAGCTAACACACCAAACCACTGTGCACAAAAATCAATGACACACTAATGTACACAAGTAACCATGCAAGAGGACCTAAGCATAGTACTTCTTGAGATAAAGCTCGTTTCAAGGCTTATCTAGAGGATTTCCTTCATAGTCGATAAGCTCATAGGCCCCTTTTTGTGAAACACATTTCACAATGTAGGGCCCATGCCACATGGGTTTGAACTTGCCTGACCCCAGCTTATCATTAGATTGGTCGTGCAATATGACCAAATCACCCTAGAGAATGCGCGACGGGAGACCAACTGATCAAAATGGGACTTGAACCGTTTCTTTTATGCTTTGATAACCAAAGCAGTGAGATGATGAGTCTCATCCAATCATTCTAAATATAAAAGGTGCTCTTCCTAAGGTGATGTTTCGGGGAGAAGTTCGACAGCTAGCTTGAGTGAAGGAATCTCTCATTCAATCGGCTATGTTACTTCAAGACCATAGACTAGCTGGAATGGTGTGAAACAAGTTGCATCTTTGGTCGAAGTTTGGTAAGACCATAGAGCTGAAAAGAGCATGAGATGCCAATTTGACTTGTGCATCCCAATAGTATGTGGAAGCATTGTAACCAAAACCTTGTTCACGAATTCAACTTGGCCATTGGTTTGAGGGTAATATGAGGTTGAGCCATCATGGCACAAACCCAACGTGGATGTTAGCTCAGCCATCATGTAATCTCTGAAATGGGAGCCATGGTTTGTGACAACGGCATGAGGTATGCCGAACCTGGAAATAACATGATTGAAAAGGAATAGAGTCGTCGTTTTACCGTCTGCAGAGTATGTAGGCATTGCCCTAGCCCATTTCATGAAATAATCCACAGCAATGATAATATAGCCATGCCCCCCAGCCAAACGAGGGTTACATGTCATATAATCGATGCCCCATTTGGCAAAAGGACCAAAGGTAATCACGAGGTGTAGGTGAGCGGGTGGGGCGTGCATCTTTAGTTGGTAAATTTGGAATTCATGGCACTTGCAAATAACAAGGATGCAGTCCTTGATAATGGACAGCCAGAAATACCTAGCGAAAAGTTTTTTTTGAGTGGTAGCATAGCCAGACATATCACCACCACATGCCCTGAAGTGGCAGTCATTGAGAACTCTTTCAGCCTCCTTGAGTGTAAGCCATCGACGAAGAACTGAATCGACATCGAAACGGTATAAAGTATCACCAATAATATGGTAGGGTAGGGAGTGATTCGAATCCTTCGATGATCATCCTTAGTCAATGTGAAACAGAACGTGGACGTCTGGAGATACACAATAATATCACCATACCATGGATCAAGGGTGCTAATCAGGAAGATAGTCTCGTCTGGGAGTTGTTCATCTACACCAGGAGAGAGAGACTTAGAAGGAAGGGAACAAATCAATTCGGTAAAAACGAGTGACTTCTTAGATTTTGCAGTAGTAAACTCCAAATCGAATTCTTGTAGGATGACAATCCATTTAGAATACTTGCCCCCCAACAACTGACAAGTTAGGATGTAGGTCATGGGGTTGCATTCAGAAATCATAGTGGTCATGCATAAGAGGATGTAGTGCCGAAAGCGTTGAACAGCCTAGACGGAAGCCAAAGCCAATTTCTCGACATGGGCATAACGTGTTTCAATTTCGAGGAGATTACGACTAAGGTAGTAGATAACATGTACATTATGTTCGTCATCGTCTTGGACCAAGACCATATCAATGTTGCTAGGGGTTGCAGCTAGGTAAAGGAAGTAATCTCAATAATAATCTTGGGGATGCAACAAAGGAGCATTTATGAGGAGAGCCTTGAGATCATTGAAATATTTTTGGGCAATCTTATCCCATATAAAGGGCATTCCTTGTTTGGGCAGCCAGGTAAATCCTATAGCTAGCCCATCATAATTGGGTATAAAATGACAGAGAAAATTTGCCTTTCCTTGCAGGCTCTGAAGTTAGTGCAATGAAGAAGGAGGGGGTAAATTTACAATGGCCTCGACTTTAGGCAGATCAAGGTGAATTCCATCCTTTGAAACGATAAATCCGAGGAGTCGTCTAGATTCTATGTAGAAAACACACTTATGTGGGTTGAGCCAAATGTTCTAGTGTCGACAACGAAGAAAAATCTGCCGAAGATGGTCAGGGTGATATTAGCGCTTATGAGAATGAGCAGGAAGGTCATCCAAGTAAGGCTGGACAATGTTGCGAATACCATGAAATGCATAGGACATTGCTTGCTAAAATGTAGCCCCATCATTTTTTAGGCCGAAAGGGAGCTTTTTGTATGCAAACGTACCCCATGGGCAGATAAAAGTTGCCATTTCTTGATCGGACAGTGCAATGTTAATCTGGTTGTAACCAGAAAAACCATCCATAAAGGAAAAAACTTCACTCCCAACACATTCATCAATGATCTAATCAATGAAGGGAGTAGGGTAGTTATCCTTGGGACAAGCATGATTGAGATCATGATAGTCAACGCAAACGTGGATCGTTCCTTGCTTTGTTTTCACCGTGATAATATTTGACACCCAATCTATAAGAGGGATGGGATAGATGAACCCATATTTGAGAAGTTTTTCAACTTCACCCTTGATAGCGGTGGCCTTCCTAGGGTGCACTGGGTGAAACCATTGGGGAACGGGCTTCGCATGAGGATAAGTTGGTATTTCGTGCACAACAATTCTAGGATCAATTCCAGGCATCTCTTCGTAGGACTACACAAACATATCACAAAATTCTTGAAACAGATGAGTATAGGTCTTAATCTCATCCGGAGAAAAAGATACCCTGATATGGACATGTTCAATGATACCAGGCTTGATAGAAATATCAATCAGCATCATTTGGATAATATTACCCAAATTTCCTTCCGACCATACTTCATGAGTCATGATTAGTGGAGGAAGCGGGAGGGAAGGAAACAAAGAAGAGAACGCTTCGAAATTGATAGACATGATCGTCGAGTGAGACAGGAATGACGAACAATGATGAGTGTCGATCCAAGGTAGTTCCTCGAGAGACATTACTTCCATGATACCTTCGTCATCAAGGAAAGTCTCGGCTAAGGGATCAAGATATTCCAAAGGGCTAAGCCAATGGGATTGAGAATACGTATTGAGAGAGGTCTTCGAAACAGAAGAATCAGAGGATGCAAAACTCAAAGCCGAAACAATTTCCACGTAGTTGATTTTGGAAATACTAAGTAGCATAACCTCACCTCAGGTATCAACAAGATCTGGCGAAGGTATGACTCAAGGATCAAATTTGATCGAGACCATGTTGATAGAGGCAACGTGAGGAGGTGAGAGCAGAAAAATTCCCATTAAGGCAGAATCTTTGAAAAGACCTACCCCCACAATCTCATAGGGAGCACCAGTGTGTTTGACGTATGGAACATTACCATCCAAGGAGGAAGAAGCAAAGAAGGACAACTGGTCGACAGTGAAAATCTTCCCTTGATGGGGAAAACGAATCACATGAAATAGGGAGGAGGCTACAACATGTATAGCATGGGTCTAGCTTCAACCGAGTAAAAGATTGTAATTGAGATTTGTGTCAACAATCTCTACCTCGACTTGGACTATCTTTCCCTCTAGAGTAATGGAAAGGTTAGGTAAGACACCGAAGAGTCATGAAACACACCCATTGAGAGCTTCCAAAGTGTTTGGGGATTGGTTCAAAGGAAGAGAACCAATAGCCTTCCACATGTGATTAACATGATGCAGGTGGAAGCACCTTCATCGATGACAATCCCATGGATGGTCTTCTCATTGATGACTACCTGAATGAGGAAGGCAATCTGGTGAGGGAGACGGGGAACATGGTTCTCTAGATCAAAACATATCAAATTGGAATCGGTGGGATCAATACCCTCGATAGTTGATAGCAAATATTTTTGCTGTGATGGGAAGCTTTGGAGCACCTTAAGAGCTGACATAGTGCTAAGCAGCTCGAGCATTAGGATTGTACGAGGATTTGCATATCACACCTCGAGAGGGTGGCTGTATAACGGAATCAGGGTTAGGGCGCTCGATATGAAGAGGGACAAAACTCGGGGCAGAAGAAGAAGGGGTGGCTTCTTTCACTTTCCCATCTGTCAGACCAGGAGTTTGGTAATCTTTCGATCTAGTAGCCACATTAATAGGCGTACTCATCATGAACACTTGAGATCTTGAGGAAGTAGATGATTAAGGTTGGTCTACCATTTGGGTATGCTAAGATGGAAATGGCTCTTCCAGGCCAGCTAGAGTTCCTTTGAACAAACAACTAACTTTGGATCATCGGGGACAATCCTTGGTGTAGTGATCCTCCTCACAAATGAGGCAAGGATACTTAGGTTTATGTTCTGAAGATTCATGAGTAGATGATTTGGGAGGACCCTGCTTTGGGGAATCAACTTTACCCTTGCCTTTTCCTTTCTTCTTACCTTTCGAGGATTTGTCCACTGCAGTAAAATAGACAGTGTGGATCTCTAAGGTTTTACTAGGCCCAAGTGGATTTTGGGAAGAACTATTGGTAGCATTCGAGGCCGTCTTCTGTTTGGAAGAAGATTTAGCAGGGCTTGGGATACTAAACTAATAAATCCATCAACAAGAGGTGCAACCTATGACTTTGATGCCGTGGGATTGGACGATGGATGCGAAGCATTGAGTAATAACTCATACAAAGTGCTAGACTAAGAGTAAACTAGATCTAAGTACTAGGCACGAGAAATGGCTTGTTCTTTAGTAACACATCCACCCATAGCTATATCGCGAGCAATTGGGGCCACGAATGATTTAGTGAACCATTCAGTGAGCAACTGATCAACAATCTTGAATTTGATCAGGTGACGTCTATTTCTCCATTCGTGGATGTGAGCGGAGATGTGTGTCGCAGTATATTTCTTAAGCGATGTAAGCAAATAGGTTTCAGTTTCATAGTGAACCGGAAGCTGGAGATGCATGAGGAAAGCCATGGCTAAAGAGTTAAAGTCATGGTAAGTACTTCAAGGAAGCTCGATGTACCACTTGGCTGCAGCACCTGTGAGGGTCCATTGGAAAAGACAGAGACGAATGGAATCATCAATGTAAGAGTTCAAAGAGCACTAGAGGTGATATGTCATCACGTGGGATTGAGGATCTTCTTTTGCTTTCCCATCAATTTTTTGACAATCAATCGGTATCTTGGACAACACCGAAGGCCAGTATGGTGAATGAAGAATTGGATCATTCATAAGGCGAGACACATCTGGCAACTCTAGTGTGGCCAAGAATGGAAATTGAGTATTAAAAGGCATTGGAGGTTAGTAAGCGGGTCCAAGCGGAGGAGCCCATCCTTGTTGGTAAGGATTTTGGCCCCACAATGGGGGATTTTGGCCATATGGAATTTGATGTTGCCCCCATTGTGGGTTACCTTGGCCATAGGGAGGATTTTGACCTTGAATACCTTGGAACTATCCATTCATAGGTTGCTGATAAGAAACGTACATGTTAAAAGGTTGTTGAGCCTGCTGACCTTAGACATATGGATATTGTACCTGTTGTCCTTGAACATACGAGTGGTGAACCTGTTGTCCCTAGACAAGAGGATTTTGGACCTGGTGTCCTTGGGCATAAGGATTATACACTTGTTGCCCTTGGACATATGGATTTTGTACCTGATTCCCTTGACCAAACAGATTATGTACCTGTCGACCCAGGACATTAGGGTTTTGTACCTGCTGCCCTTGGCCAGAAGGACTCTGGAGCTGCTGACCTATGACATTAGGATTTTGGGCCTACCGCTATAGGAATTGACCTTGGCCTTGCCCTTGCAAAAGTTGACCCTGCTGATATGTATACAAGGGTTGCTACTGCCTGGGTTGGTTTTGCTGCTACAAGGGTTGGCCTTACAGCTACAAAATTTATCCCTAGGGCTGCAGAGGTTGGCCCTGTGAGGACATGGGTTGGGACGTTTGTGGAGCATAGTGTATCTGTTGTCGCATGGTTTGTTGCAATTGCTGCAAGGTTTTCCCTTGCAGTTTTTGTAGTTGACCTTGCTGCGGGATCATTTTCCCTTGCTATTGCGCAGATAGCCCTTGCTCCAACAAAGTTTTCCCTTGCAGTAACAAAGGTTTCCCTAGTTGTTGTACATGTTTTCCTCGCTGTTGCAAGGGTACTTGAATAGTGCCAAAAAAACAATTCCGAACTAAATCTTGCCATAGCCACCCTGGAAAGCGGATGAACCAGGCTGAACGTACTGCCCAGACTGAAGGGTGTCAGGTTGATTAAACATTCCTTGAGAACCATATGGAACTTAAGGGGTTTGGTATTGGACCTGAGCCTCATAGGGCTACTAATAATTGACATTGCTCGACCCAAACAGACCAATGATATTTTGAACTTGTTGGTACTGGAAAATGCTTGATCCAGTAGGATCAGCAGGGTTGTGAATAATACCAGAAGAAGGCTGGTTCATACCAAGCATGTGAGCCTGCGATCCAATCACATTGGTAGCACCCAACACCATAGAAACATTTAGATTCTTCCCCCCAGGCAGTGGCACAGCTTGGCCACTGACTAGAGGGATGGAGGAATTGACAGAGACATTCCTCGAGACTGCTGGTTGAACCGGACGGGTGATTGGGATTGACAACACAAGAGGGTTTGGAATGGTGGGTTGCACCGGGACTGAAGTAACAACCTATTGGGAGGTCGAGTTCACAAAAAACGGACCTATAGTAGGCATGGCGTCGGACGCCCAAACAGGGTTATGGTAAAGTGATGAGGCAGTAGGTTTACCTGAAACCAACTGTGCTAAAGACACATAATTAGGCGGTACACTAGCAGGAATGCCCCCTGTATAGGGGAAACCTTCAGGAGGAAACGAATGTTCTTCCTCCTCGACAATGTGTGGAGTAGAAACTTCTGACTCCTCCGGAGAGGTGATGGGAGCATCATCTTTGGGTTCCATATCCGGGAATAAACAATGATGAATGACTGAAGAAGTACAAGGGGATAATTCCAAAGGAACACCCGACTGATCGTACAAACTGTACCGATGTTGCAACGATATCATAACAAGGTAAAACAAAGGATTTGGAGGATAGAAACCAGTCCAAGCTGACTGTTAATGGTCGCCAAACTCTCAGGAGTTGGAATAGGATTTTATGGAGATTGTGGGCCAAGATCAACAGCTGACCCAATATCAAAAGTAGGTGGAGGACGAGATGACAAAGTTTGAATGCTTAGAACAATTCCAAGTTCAACACCTTGGTCCTCGAGTGACTCTGGTAACTCAGGAAATGACTCCTCAAGTAATCTTTCAAATAGAGGAGAGGAAGAGGAACGAGGTGAACCAGATGGTTCAGCCACGATGACCTTGCCTTAGTTAGTAGAAAAGAGAGAGATAAACTTCAAGGATTTAAAATGTTATTTAAGGGAAACTCACGATTTGTTCTAGAAAAGACTATCAAGATGTTATCAGATCGCGGGAAATCAATTATTAAGACACATAAATAGACTGGTGCTCTTTCATTTTTTAAGAGTCGAGAAAGAAACAAAGATGACTCTATCACTTTCGATTGGAAACGAGCTCGAAAGGACAAGTTATCGAATGATATTTTGAATTTAATGAATCAAAAATATCAAATGACTGCTCTAGATGATCTAGGTAAACATGATTACCAGGCAATCGTGAACTGCAGAATACCTCCCGGTGAACCGAGGAGTATGAGCAAGAAATCTCCCTGAATGTTGTGTTCGGTGCATCACATTTTCAAGGCGGCTGACTTGGTTTCCTATGGATAAAGGATTGCAGCATAAAGGGGTCTCTTGTTATATACTTGACGGTACGGCGAGCACAAATCCATACTAGCATTTTCTATGCTAGGTTTAAAGACGTCGGAACATGTTTCTAGCCTAGACCTAGATATGATAGTTAGATTTAAAATGTGCCTTAGGTTAATTGAATTCATTTTAAAGTTTATCTCGAGATATGTCTCAGTTTTCAGGCCTTAGCGATGTGACTCGAAAAACCTTAAATACAACTATATGAGATAAGACACTTTCAATTCTATGAATTGTCTACACTATGTAGGTTTTAACCCCGTACAAAAATTACCTGCATACGAATTCTAAAACACAGAAAATAAACAATGCGAGAGCATAACACATAAAACACATATACATAGAGATTTTCCCCTGGATCCCAAAACCAGGACTACCAGCTTGATTTTTTATTATGTTCCTTTCAATGTTACAATACATATTTATACATGTCGAACCATCCAATACCATGGACCGAAAACCATCACATCCAAAACGATGTGCGAAAACCATGCACAAAACCATAGGTAGGTCCGAGCAACCTAATATAGGGTCCCAAAAAAATTTCCCCGGGGCACTGCCCAAGACCTCGTAGAGGGGGGCTAACCGCCCCTCTCAAACCCCCTTGTGACCCCCCACTATGCAATTGGCGCAATAGAGGGTGGGCTCCGCCCCCCGTCTAACCCCCTAGTTAACTAGGTAGGCTAGTCACGAAAAGAATATAACACAACCCCACATTCTCCCACTTGTTGTTTTCTTTCCACAGGGGGCCACAGGAGAGCTTAGTCATTTATCCAGCCCTGAAACACCCATTGTTTCTCTACCAAGAGAACTTCTCAGAGCTCACAGATTTTGTCAATGCATTTGCAGTATTCTTCAAAGTGTCCACCTTTACCAGCAACACCTTTTTGTCTTCTATCATATCCCTCACAAAGTGATACTAAACATCAATATGCTTTGTCTTTGAATGATAAGCAGGATTCTTTGCCAAGAAAATTTCACTTTGGACGGCACACTCTATCCTTATAGCTCTCTGTACTAACCCCATACTTCAACACAATCTCTGCAACCAAACTACTTCCTTGCTTGCATGAGTGGCTACCATGTATTCTATGTTTGTAGTTGATAGTGCCACTACAAAGTGTTTCTTACTCATCCAGCTGAATGCACCTTCAAATAGGTTAAACACATACCAACTTGTAGATATTCTTTGATCCAGATCTCCAACCCAGTATGCATCAACAAAGCCATGAATATCCAACACTCTGTCCAATCTTGGTCTTCCTTGGTAACACAAACCATAATCACTAGTGCCATGCAAATACCTGAAAACTCGCTTCACTATTGTCCAGTGCTTCTTCCCTGGTTTTGACATAAACCTGCTCAATACTCCCACTTCATGTGCAATGTCTGGTTTAATACAGACCATTGCATACATCAGGCTACCGACTCCACTAGCATATGGAACATGGGACATGTCCTCTTCCTCTTCTTGTGTCCTGGGACACTGTTCAGTAGATAACTTGACAACTACAGGAATAGGAACCTTCACCGATTTACTATCCTACATATTAAACCTCTGCAGTATTGTCTCGACATACTTCCTTTGGTTTAACAAGAGCTTCCTCTTTGCTTGATCTATTTTAATTTCCATGCCCAAAACATAGTTTGCTACACAAAGATATTTCATGTCGAATTTGGAGGACAATTGGGTCTTCAAATCCTGGATAATTTCTTTGTCATTTCCAACTAGCAACATATCATCCACATACAAGACCAGATAAATAACACGGTCACCAATTAATGTAAATACACACAATGATCTCTTTTGCTTCTGATGAAGCCAAGTCCTCGTATAAATGTATCAAATTTCTGATACCATATCCTTGGTGACTGTTTTAACCCATACAAAGACTTTTTTAACTTGCATACCAATTCTTTCTTACCCTTCACTGCAAAGCCTTCAGATCGCTTCATGTAGATCTCTTCTTCCAAATCCCCGTGAAGAAATTTTGTCTTCACATCCATCTATTCTACCTCAAAATCAAAAGCAGTAGCAATAGATAAAAGTAATCTAATAGAAGCTACCTTGGCAAGAAGAGAAAAAATATCACCAAAATCAATTCTTGGCATCTGCAAATAACCTTTTTCTACCAATCGAGCTTTGTATTTCTCCACCTTTCCTTCTACATTTGTATTCTTCTTAAACACCCATTTGCTGCCAATGGGTTTCCTTCCAGCCAACAACTCCACTAAATCCCAAGCCTCATTTTTGTGTAAAGATGTCATTTCATCGACCATGGCCTCTTTCCAGAGTTTTCCATCCTCTAAATCTACTGCTTCCTTCAAAATTCCAAGATCGTCATCAGTAATAGATAAAGAAAAATTTGAATAGAAAGCAGATGGACTATACCTTTCTAGTTTCCTTATTTCTCGAATCGATCTTCTCACAACCAGAGTTTGTGGCTCTTCATCTTCTAATTCCTCTTCTCCTGTAGAGTCTGATTCTTCCTCCTTTAGCTCAAACTCTATCTTCTTAGGCTCCTTTGTTGGGACTCCATGTTTAATAACATCTTTCACCTCTTTGAACACCACTTCTCAGCTGTACACAACCTTCCTTGTTAGTAGGTTACAAATCTTATAACCCTTTAAACCATCCTTATACCCAATAAATATGCACTTTTCAGATTTACTATCCAACATGGTTATTTTCTCCTTTGGAACATTTACATATGCATCACATCTAAATACCTTCAAATGTGAAAGAGAGGGTTTCTTACTAGTCCATACCTCTTGTGGAGTCTTATCCTCCAACGTTGATGAAGGTGATCTATTGACCAGGTAACATGCTGTCTCCACTACCTCTGCCCAAAATTCTTGTCCTAATACAACACCACTGAGCATGCATCTTGCCCTTTCCATCAACGTCTTGTTCATTCTTTCTGCAACTCCATTTTGCTCAGGTGTATATGGAGTAGCCTTTTGCATGTTATACCATAATTCTTACAGAATTCTTCAAATTCCTTACTGCAAAACTCTCCACCATTATCTGTCCTCGCAACTTTATCTTCTTCTCTGTCTGGTTTTCCACCAGAGCCTTAAATTCTTTAAATCTATCAAAGACATCAGATTTCTTCTTAAGGAAATATATCCATGTATTCATTGAGAAGTCATCTATAAATGATACATAGTACATAGACTTACCCAGTGATGGAACCTTCACAGGTCCAAACACGTCATTGTGCACAAGCTCTAATATCTGTTTTGCCCTCTTACCACTAAAGGGGAAACTCACACATCTTTCACGGAAATTAAAATCCAGAGAGCTATTACTCATACTTCTACCATACCTTTACCATGAAGTATTTGAAGGCCCTTCTCTCCAATATGTCCAAGCCTTTGATGCCACAACATGGTCTTCTCTCCAGAGACCACTAGATTTTCTGCTCCACTTTTAGGAACCACAAAACTGTTGCACCCATCAACAACAATGCTATCTTGCAGCTTGTACAGAGTTCCAATCCGAACTACCTGCATTAATACTAGTGCTCCCCAAACCATCTTGCAAGTATCCTTCTCAAACACTGTTTTTACACCTGCATCATCCGGCTTGCTTACAGAAATCAGATTTCTGGCCAATGCAAGAATATGTAGAACACTCGAAAGTGTTCTAACCCTTCCACCTTGCAACTTCAACTTTAATTTTCCACGACCAATGATTCTAGATTTCCTGTCATCCCCCAAGAAGAAATCACCACCATCATATTTATCATACTCGTAGAACCACTCTCTATGGGGAGTGAAGTGAAAGGATGCACCTGAGTCAATCAACCATGCCTCATGATCTACATGTGTACTTAAAGAACCCAAGTATAGATCCCCACCTTCATCTGAGGTGGTTTTCGCCTCTGCAGAAGGAGCATCATCAGATCCATTTCCTTTATGAGGAGTTTTAGATTTACAGCCCCTTTTGTAGTGCCCTTCCTTTCCGCATTTCCAGCACACCACCTTTACAAGTTTTTCTGGAGATTTAGATCTCCCACTCGATGACTTATTTTTGTTTCTGTTCTGGGACCGTCCTCATACAGATAAGGAATCACCATTTTGGATCTCCATATTTTTCCCTCTCATCTCCTTTGTCAGCAAGGATGAGACTATTTCATCAAACTGCAAGGCAGTTTCATTACTACCTATTACAATAACTAGACTATCCCACGAATCTGGTAGAGAAAACAACAAACTAATGCACTTATCTTCATTTGAAATTTTAATATCAACAGACAATAAATGACTTACCACAGTATTGAATGTGTTCAGATGCTCTGTCACCGAGTCTCCATCTTTCATCCTCAAGTTATACAACTTTTTCTGAAGGAACATTTTATTCACCAAAGACTTAGATTGGTACAAAGTCCCTAACTTGTCCCACAAATCCTTAGTCATAACTTCCCCTGATACATTCAGAAATACTAAATCTAAGACAAACAATCATATTGTGCTCTTTGCCTTTCGATCCAACTTCTTCCATTCTTCATCAGACACTCCCATTGGTTTAGTACCTATATCTACCGCGATCCACTAATCTTCATCTACCAACAAATCCTCCATCTTGAGTTTCCATAACTCAAAACTCTGACATTAAATTTATCAATCCCTATCTTTCCATTGCTTTCCATCTTCTTTAAGCACCAGAATCGATCTTGCATATCTCCCACTAAACAGGGTCTACCACAGGCCAGAGCGAAACTCCTCAGCAACAAAGGCATCCCCTTGAAGCCAAAAAATCTCTAATACCAAATGTAGGTTTTAACCCCGTACAAAAATTACCTGCATACGAATTCTAAAACACAGAAAACAAACAACGCGAGAGCATAAAACATAAAACACATATACATAGATTTTCTCCTGGATCCAATGGAACAATAACCCTGAGCTCCTTCCTTTCAAATGTCATTATGCGCTTTTTGAGATTAATGACCGCGTCCATGTCAAAATCCCAATCAATGCCCAGTAGAATGAGGTAAGGTTTACTATAATCGACTACCTCGATCACTTCAAAATCAACTAGGGCACTTGTTCCTTCAATATCTACCGTTACCCCATACAGGAGACCCATAGGAATGATATTTTGTTGGTTCACCATTCGTAGCTGGATAGGAGACCACTGCAATGTAGGTATCCCCATTCTCTCCCAAGTTTTCTTTGGAAAAACATCTGCATCAGATCCCAGATCAATAATTACTTGATCCATTTTGTACTCTCCAATTTGTGCAGTCAGTTTCATCTCTCGGTTGGTTCGCTTCTTGCTTTTTCCCACTTTACGTACTGCGTGTTGTTATGGTAGAGTTTTATTTTTGTTAGTACATTTATCAATCAACTCTTGTGACCCATCTACCACCTTCATATCCCTTATAAGCTTCATGCAAGTCTTCAAAAATGTCGCCAATAACGAAGGGTCTATGTCCTGCGCAGTATCATTTCCTCTGGACTTCTCCTGGCTTCCCGGTGTAGAAGCTTCCGCGAAGATCATTTTAGCCTCCATAAAGTTTTCCTTCGCTTTGGTCAAATCAAACCCATCTTCTTTTTTGACAACCTTCCATACCCATCCCTCAGCTTCTAGTTGCTTCCCCTTGTCTTCTCCAGTGGCTACAATGCTTCGCATCATGATATTAACACTAGGCTCATCTTCGCGAGGCTCTGATCTCATCTTTTGGATATTCTGCATAGGTGTTTGAGTCTTCTTTTCTTGCTTCTTCACTATAAGTACGGGGAAATCTTCTATGACATGGTCAAAGTTCCTACAATACTGATAGAATGGGTGTGTCAGATTCTAATAGTCACGCACAAAATGACATGCTTCCCCACAGTTGTAATAGATAATCTGCCCATGACCGCTTCCACCTCCTCCTCCTCGCCCTCTTCCTCAGCCTTCGAATCCTCTGCATGTCGCACTTGCGCCTTAATATTGAGGCCAATTTTATGCCTGTATCTTATATGTATGGGTCCTCTCATCATCAATTCATAACTTCGATAGTGCAAAAAGTGCAGAACAACTGTTGTGGGGTCTACACAAACTTTTGCAGAAGATGATAGTTATCCATCACGTGCTCCCCAAAATTTTGACAAATAGCACACCATAAGGCTACTCCTATACTTGGCCCAATGGTGTTTTCTGGCTTTAGGGGGACAGGCCCTCCCCACATAAGATAATTCTGATAGCTCGGGCAATGGACCTTATCGTGACCATGGCCTTTGCATTTCAAGCACCAAACTTTTGTGCGCACCTCCGACTAGACTTCTTTTCCCTTATTGAGGATCTATAATTCCATATGTAAACTAGCCAATTGTTATTGAATATGTTGCACTCCCAGATTTGTATCTTGAATGGGTGAAGCCTCCAATCTCATGGAAATCTCCAAGGCTTCATCTTGTGTCCCTATTTTCTATTTCGACCGTGGTAATCTCACATGAGGTAATAACGAAGTAATGTACCAATCTCTGTGTTGATCATCTATGATACTCATATTAGCTTGCTGAATCAGGCACTTCACCCTTTGATCAAAGTCCCATGTGGACCCATTTACCATCTGCTAGATCTCTTTAAACTCTGTCACTAACTGGGCTTGTGATTTAGGCTTCTTAAACTCATTGTTCAGTGCTTGTTGTGTTTCCAGAATAGTCGCATTGGGTTTACCTGAGAAAAACATGATATACTAGCTCAGTGCTATGTCTTGTAATGTTGTAACCAGTTGTGCTTTCTTCATGTCATCATCTGTAATCTGTTGTGCCTTCCATGCAACATCTACTACAAACTAAAATTTCTCAGGGTATTTAGTCCCTATACCCTTAAACACATGCATCTTCATCCTGTTCACCATGTTGAATGATGGAAGTGGAGGTGGAGTGGATGGATATGGTATCCCTGTGATACTTTGGCTCAGATTCTGCAACGCACCTTGCGGTGTATTCAAAATACTTCTTTCGTCATCACTATTAGACGATCCTAACAACAGGCTATATTTGGCACCTGAACCTAGTTTCCTTCTGAATGCTATTACATTTCATGTAGTCCCAAAAATCAATTTAAAGGCATAACCCTCTTTCCGCACCATAACATTTTAATCCAGGTCTTCAAGGATAATAGGTTCTTACCTCTTGGCCCCTTGAAAACCTCGCTCTTAGGTTCACTATCACTAGTGAATGTATCAATCACAAATTTAGTAATGAATCCTCCCATAATACTATCGATCCAGTAATCGACAATCCGCGTGATTTTTTTTTTTTTTTTTTTTTCTTTTCTGAAGCCTTCAAGCATTTTACCAATTTTGGGGTCCACACAATAGGGTGATCAAGCTTCCACCTATCCTGATTGTCCACCAAATTAGACAACTGCTCATGTAATTCACACAGAAAAGAGTAGAATAATATCTCATGTTCGTTTGTAAATAAGTATCTATTTAGCCACTCTTCTTTTGACAGGCATGGATTTCGATTTTCCTGGGTTGTAAATGCATGCAGTTTCCAATCTATTCACTTTTCAATCTCTTTCTTAGTGGGGAACCACTTATCACAGATCCATCAAATAGATCCCGTTCCCAACAACGTAACCATTTTTTGGCTTGAGGGGTCTTGAACCAGGTTTCAAGTTAGTTGCGCCAACTAACAAAACCCTAAACTGTTGGCCCTTGCGGAAACAACACACGTAGTGCAAGTTGTAGTCTCACTCAAAGCAGTATTGGGGGATGAAAAAACTATGTTTCTGCATCTAGAGGTTAGTGTGATGGGCTTCTGTGGTTCGTAGGCCTTCCTCTGGTCTTCGTAAACCCTAACCCTTAAAATATAGATAATTGCAGTAACTCGCATGAGCATAATCTAACCCTTCGTGAAGAGCCTTAAACATTCCTAACATCAATTAAATGAGTTGATTTACTACTTTCGTGCATCAATTAAACATTCATTTATATAAATTCAGATAATAAAGCGAAAATATAGACACTGCAGAAGTAAATACATATGCACAGATATACAATTATAGCTTCAAAATAATCTTTATTGATATAATCTCTCTGATACAAACCCTTCTTCCCTGTGCACTCAACTGTAGGGGCCCATGCACTCAACCTATGGACTTACCAAGGTCTCCACACACTTAGCTGCAAGGTCCTTCCCCTTCGCCTAAGTACAAGAAACAAACTTTCTTGCCTTAGCTTACTTGTCCATATAATGATATTCTATTCTTAGATGATTTCCTAGACTTGCTAGGAACCCTTTATATATCTTTCTCTTTTACAATACCATGGTTCGTGAATCATGTGCGGGTCACAAAACTGCTTTCGTCGTCACTAACAAACGATCCCAACAGCGGGCTATATTCAACACCTGAATCTATGTTCCTTCTAAGCGCTATTACACTTCGCATAGTACCAAACATCAATTTAAAGGCATAACCCTCTTTTCGCACAATAACATTTTAATCCAGGTCTTCAAGGATTTCAGGTACTTACCTCTTTTCCCCTTGAAAACCATGTGCTCAGCTTCGCTATAACTGGTGGATGTGTCAATCGCGAATTCGGTAATGAATCTTCCTAGAATACTATCGATCTAGTAATCAACAACTCACACGATTTTTTTTCCGAAGCCTTAAAGCGTTTTACCAGTTTTGGGGTCCACACAATAGGATCATCAAACTTCCACGTACCTTGACTGTCTACCAAATTAGAAAACCGCTTGTGTAATTCATGCAGAAAATAGCATGAGAATATCTCATGTTTGTCTGTAAATAAGTATCTTTTTAGCCACTCTTCTTTTGACAAGCGCAAATTTTGATTTTCCTGGGCTGCAAATACATGATGTTTCTGATCTATCCACTATTCAATCTATTTCTTAGTGGGGAACCACTTATCACCCATCCATCAGATAGATCTCGGTCCCAACAATGGAGCCATTTCTTGGCTTGAGGGGTCCTGAACTAGGTTCTGAGTTGGTTACGCCAACCAATAAAACCCTAAACTGCTGGCCCTTTCGGAAACAACCTGCGTATTGCACGCTGTAGTCTCAACCGAAGCAGTATTAGGGGATGAAAAAACCAGGTTTCTGCATCTAGAGGTTAGTGTGATGGGCTTCTATGGTTCCAAGGCCTTCCTCTATTCTTTGTGAACCGTAACCCTTAAAATATAGATAATTGTAGTGACTCGTAGGAACATAATATAACCCTTCGCGAAGAGCTTTAAAAATTCCTAACATCAATTAAATGAGCTGATCTACTACTTTCACGCATCAATTAAACATTCATTTATATAAATTCAGATAAGAAAGCAAAAATATAGAAACTACAGAAGTAAATACATATGCACAGATATACAATTATAGCTTGAAAATAATGTTCATTGATATAATCTCTCTGTTACAGGCCCTTCTTCCCTACACACTCAGCTGCAGGGGCTCACGCACTCAGCCTGTTGACTTACCAAGGTCTCCACACACTCAGCTGTAGGATCCTTCCCCTTCGCCTAAGTATAGGAAACAAACTTCCCTGCCTTAGCTTACTTTCCCATACAATGATATTCTATTCTTAGATGATTTCCTAGACTTGCTAGGAATCCTTTATATATCTTTCTCTTTTACAATACCATGGTTCGCGAACCATGGGCGGGTCACAAAAATATCTATCTTCTAACAAACTCAGGGACTAAAGCACCTTTTGACTCCTATGACCTTCGCGCTTCACTCCCTCAAAACGCGGAGACTTTACAAGTATACAAAAATTAATGACAAAATTTTACCCCAGGGGACCCTGTCGCAACAATTATACTACTGATCTCTTGAAATTCAATACCTTATGCTTGAGAATACCCTTTTTCTATGAGCCTCACTTTATATATTTCAATATTTCCATCAACATCTCTCTTCAATTTGAAGACCCAATTACATCCAACAACACTTCTATCTTTAGAGAGTTCTACAAGGTCCCAGAATTTGTTCTTGGCCAAGGAATCTATTACCATTTCCATGGAATTCTTCCATTTTTCACTATCCACATCATTCATTGCTTCATGATAACAAAATGTTTACCATCCTCAGTAATTAGCGAAACATATGAAGCAAAATATTCATTCCTCTTAAGAGGATTTCTTTCTCTTGTATACCTCCTAAGAGTGATTGGTTGTTGAACTTCTAAACTTTCCTTTATCTCTTCTTCAGCTTTGTCCTCAAAAGCTTCTTCTTTCTTCTGATTTTTCAAAAATGGCCAAGTCTCCAACTGAATTCTTTGATCCTGCCATACCCGGACCTAGTCAATTTTGTCAACATCTACTTTTAGAAGAGAAGATTCATCAAATGTGATGTCTATGCTAATGATGATCTTATGTGAAAGGATCCCATAGCCTATATCCTTTCACAACATCATCATACCCAACAAAGATATATCTTTTTGCTTTTGGGTCTAATTTAGAATGTTGATTCTTTGGAATAAGAGCATAAGCATCACAACCAATTTTTTAAGTTCGAAAAGTTACAATATTGACCTGGCCAAAATTCTTCAAGAATTTTATAGTGAATAGCAACTGGAGGTGATTTACCAAATAAGAAGCAGCGGTCACTGCTTATTCCCATAGCTCCTTCTACTCTTTAACATTGTTGATAATTCTCCTGGTTGTTTCCATAAATGCCTTGTTCATACATTCAACATTAAATACACCAACCATTGTTTTTAACATGTTAACCCAAAATTTCCTAAAGTAGTTATCAATAAATGTTACGAAATAGGATGCACCTCCATAAGACATTGTAGGATATGGTTCCCAAAGATCAAAATGAATATAATCCAAATTTATTTACTATTATGACTGCTAGTTTTAAATTTCTATCTATATTTGTTTCCACATACACAATTCTTGCAAAAATTCAAATTAAAATATTTCAAATTAGGAAGTAATTTGTGATTCAACAATACCTGAAATCCCTTCTCGCTCATGTGACCTAGTTGATGTCATAGGCAATTAGATTCTCCTTCCTGCTTAGATACAAACTCTACCTCATTGACTTGAGTATTTCCTTTAAGGAAGTAAAGTTTTTCTATCTTCTCTACCTTTATAACGACTAAAGCTCCCTTTGAAACTTTCAGTGCTCCACCTTGACTTGTGAATTTGTTATCATCCAAATCCAAAACTCTCAAAGAAATCAAATTATTCTTCAACTCACGTGCATGTCTGCCATTTGCCAATGTTCTTATCATACCATCATATTTTTTTTGAAATTTCTCAACCCAATAGTTTGACAAGATACATTATTGCCCATAAGCACATAACTACCATCCACAAATTGATATGAAGTGAACCAGTTTATGTGCAGAATCATGTGATGAGAAGCACCTTAATCTAACAACCAATCTTCAAAATGTTGAGAAAAATTTCAAATAGAGAAAAATTCATTTATCATACCTAAATCGACTTGATTTAATTCCTTCTTTAATTTTTCATCGAGTTCTTGTATTTTCTAGCAGTCCTTCTTGAGATGCCCTATTTTGTTGCAAAACTAACACATCGCTTTATCCTTCTTGCTTCTTTACTTTGATCTAGAAGTGCCTCTTGATTTCTCCCCTTTCTCCCTAGACTGACCTCTAGCTACCATAACTTCTAGTGGGGAAGTTTCAAGGCTACTATGCACTTCTTCAGATAAGAGAGCTCCCATAACTAAATCAAAATCTAAAGAATTATTTTTGCTCAAACTAATAGAAGTCACAAAATGGTCTTAGAACTCGGGCAAGGAGCATAGTAATGTAATGGATTTATCTTCTTCTTCAAATTTGACCTCCATACTAGCTAACTGGAGAATAAGAGTATTAAATATATTTAGGTGGTCTGCAATCTTAGTCCCCTTCTTCATCTAGAGGTTATAAAACTACCTCTTCAAGTAAATCATGTTTGTTAGAGGCCCGGTCATGTATAAACTCTCCAATTTTCTCCAAAAACTTGTAGTTGAGCTTTCTTCAACGATGTTGAAGAGAATGTCATCCGTCAGACACAACCTGATGGTACTAATAGCTTGGGCATCCAAGTCCTCCTAGTCCAAATTGGTTATGCCAATAGTTCTCTTTCTTGCCCCATCTAGTGCTTTGTGCAATCCTTGTTGCACCAACAAATCTTGTACCTTTAGCGTCCACAATGCAAAATTATTTTTGTCGACAAATTTCTCCTTCTCGATCTTTTTATGTTTTTGTAAGTTTTGCAGGACTACATCTTTAACATGTCCAAAGTATCTCCTCGATTGAGCAGGGAATTGAACCAGTGACTTCACATCAAGGAGTGCCTAAACAGAGCACACGATCACTGTCTATCCAAGACCCTGTGGACTCTTCTCCTCAATCCTAGCATTAGTCATTTTTTCCATTTTCCTCCTACATGAGCTCCTTTAACAATTTTTTTTTAATTACCACCTTTGTTGACTTCACAAACTAATTTTTGAGTTCTTTAGAATTGAATCCATCAACTAGGTTTAAAGAAAAATCCCACATCCCCATTTTGAGTTTCATAATTTTCTAAGTTTCACACTAAGGTTTAGAAAAAATGATGCTTCCCTTTTTCAAGAAACCCAAAACTTCATTTTTTTAATGGGTTTTCTATTCTTCAAGAAAAATCCTACTTTGAAATCCAAAACATTAATTTTTTTAAATGTTACTAGGGTTTTAAAAAAATTACCTAGTGGCTAGGGTTTATAGGTATTATCTTCTCTACTAAAAAAAAAAGTGGCTCAAAAGAAAAACGTGGTCGCCTTCTTCTTCTCAGACGCAGGACAAAAACAACTACCCATCTTCCTTCAATGGTTGAGCCTAGTGGACGCAACTCTCTTCACACTGCAAACAATCACCCAATCTCCTTTGATGGCTTTCCACGATACACAATCCAACAACTGTTCCCTTTTACTGAGACGATTACTCAACTTCCTTTGGTGACTTCCCACGACCCATTATATGATGGTTACTCCCTTTCTTTGAGTCAATTGAGCTTGACTTCCTTCGGCAATTTCTACATTAGACTTGCCTCACAACTACTTTTCTTTCACAACTCTCACTTGACTCTAATTGCTTTTCCACTGTTGTGAAGAATTTTCTCCCAAGCCCTCTACGTGACTAAAAACAGGTTCATTGCTCTTAGTGTCTCACCACGTCACAATAACACAATTCTGATACCACTTGTTGGTATTTTTGAGCTTATAGATTTCATTTAAAGAAGGAAAAATGCATAAATAAACAAGAAACTGAAATTACAAACATAGACACAGGGTATATGTGGTAAAACCTTGACAGTGTGTCAAAGAAACTTCCACGAGGAAATGGATTGGAATAATTTTATTAATCAACATCAAATTATGATTCTTTAATAAATTTTTCTTATGAGACTACAATATTATAATCAATAGGCACCATTACTAACTGTGTATCATCATACAATCGTGCCGTAAAACAAGATTATTGAGGTAAAAATTTACATTTACATAATTCTTTGATTATTTTCATTTTAAACCCTTTTAATTTTGCATGTTGGTGTAACATGTCTTCACCTCTATTCTCTACGAGCTTCTTCTTTGTTTTTCTCCCACATTATATTTTGCGCATATATATATATATATGAAAGCAGATAATGTAACACTCTGAATTTCATATTTTATATATATATATATATATATGAAATGCAGCGTAATTGAAAATACTAAAATTAAAACAATACCCATTCACCTGAAAAATAAAGTTTTTTCAGCCCGGGTCATACGCATGGCATTCAATTTCAATTCGAACAACTGAGATTTCAAATTGTTGTTATATGTCGTTGTCGTGACCAAGGCTTTACACCAAAAAGGTCTGCACAAATCCAACTTAAGAAGTCAGCCGTCGTTTAAAAGGGTGGGCCTGTACAAGTCAGACTCCGATTAAACGGGTGGGTCTGTGAGGAACAATGGGGGCATGATGTCATTGAAAACCTACCGTTCTGACTACTTAGGGGTGAAATATATCCCCTCCCAACAACCGGGGTAATTTGTGGCACTTGGACATAATAAGAATGTATAGTCACAATATATTTCATTTAAGTACCCACAATTCTCAAAATAAAAGGTTTAAAATTGCATCATTGGAACCAACCATGAGTTAAAAAATAAACTCATACTGCTAATCTTGGTTTAAATTGATATTTAAGTAAGTTAAAATGTTCTTGGAAGTTTTTATTAATAAAAAATTAGCTAG
Source organism: Pinus taeda (assembly GCA_000404065.3). NCBI lineage: Eukaryota > Viridiplantae > Streptophyta > Pinopsida > Pinales > Pinaceae > Pinus > Pinus taeda. Next base: position 46,562 of record APFE031434415.1, read on the forward strand.
ATTTGTTCCAGGAAATAAACGAATTTAAGTAAAGTTAATTCTCAAATTAAAAGACATACAGATTTGCATATTAAAATTTTAGTAAATTTAAAAATTTATATATTTTAGTTAAAAATTATATATTTTAGTTCGTTAAATTTCATTATTTCATAAAATCATAAAGTATGTTGTAAAAATTACACATATATTATAATTTGAGAAATATATAATTATATAATTAAAAATATATATATATTTTCAAGGAAAAAGGTGTAATTTTATTAATATAGAAAAATAAAATTACATGTTGTAAATTGCAGATAACCAAGTATCACCAAGCTAAAGGCTAGTGGTAAGCAAAATCATTCAAAAAAAATAGAAACTAATATACAATGGACGGAAAACTAAGTTTTCCTCCCTTTTTTCTTCTCAACTTCGCGCCAACCACCTTGCTACTGAGTGGTGGTGACAAGAGCGAGCAGGTGCTCATCAGATCGAAGAATGTCTTTATCTGAATTTGAATTGTTTGATGAGTGTATCCTCTTGTACTCGCATGGTTCCATTGATTCTGATATTTGCTCCCCCTGGGGATCTGATGCCTGGTTGTCCTAAGTTCCCTGGGAACTTGAGTGAAACCCGCCTGTTTTTTTGGTGCTTGTGATGCCTGGTTGTTCCCAGGAGGTGGGGGTTCCTCCACAGCTTCATCTTCCTCCATTTCCTGTTGGTTAGAAAAGAAGTTCTGTGTGGACTCCTTATCAGCTTCTTCTTCCTCCATATCCTGTGGGGATGGATGGAAATTCCACCCTTGTGGTAGCTTCCCATTTCTCTTCCTTCTGTTGTTGTCTTTTTTGGCTTCCGGGCATAGATTTTGAAGATGCCCTGTTTGTCTGCAGATTCTACATTTGAAGGATGTGTTTTCATAGTCCAGTGTCTGAGTCCAATTCATTTGCTTATGGTAGATGAATGCAATCCGACAATCCTTTGCTGAGATCCATGTCCAGACAAATCCTGGCATGTGTATAGATCCTTTCCTCCAATCTTTGGGTATCCATCTTTAGGTATTCCCAATGTTGTTCCCAATGCCTGAAAGAATTCGCTTATCCCAGAAATGAAGAAGGAGGTTGTGCAAGCGAATCTACATCGGCATTCTTGAGATGGCCATGGTGTTTGCATCGAAAGCTGGGAACCAAGGAGTGATAAAGAGACCCGTCATTCCCCAGAACCATGGCCCCACCTACATTATACAGTCTCTGGCCGTAGGAGAAGGGAATTTAACTATGAAAAAACCTTTAGAGCATAGATGTATTTCACAGTCGAGGGACCAATTGGTCAAAATCTAGTGAAATAGTTCCTCAGGTTTTGGCCAAAAACAATTAAATCGACAAATTACATCTTGTGATTCAAAAGAGGCACGTTGCATATCCGCTTCTGTGTCTTCTATGTTCAGTTCTGGGATTGAGTTCATAAGCTCCACTATGTATAGACTGGATACTGAACCTTCCTATATTTTTTCTCTATTGTTGTTCTTTTCCCTTGAAGTATCTGCTTGAACGAGTGGCCTCCGTTCATCTGGTTCATAGTGACTTCTGGGTTTTTTTATGAATTAGCCCCTATTCCTTTACCTACAATGGAGGTTATTTTAGGCCTGCCCCCCCACCCATGCCCGCACCCCCCCACGGTCGCCTGGCCGCGCCCCCCACCCCTACCACCCCCCAAACCTCAATTGAGAACTATTGTGGATGTTGTTTGTAAAACTGTAATCCTGCAGGAACCTGCAGTCCTGTAAGACTCTGCCTCCATGAATTAAATTTTGCATATTTGCTGGATAACCAACTTTCTGCATAATGGAGTGCTTCAGGAGTAAAACACTTTCTACCTAACAAACTCAGATCAAGAGGGAAATCCCTTCTGGAAGTTTTATAAAAATTTGAATGCTAGAAGGTTTTACCCGAAACTGAGAGTTGTCCTCCCATAGAAAAACCCTAGGCTGCATGACGGTGGAAGGATCAAGAGCCACCATGGGCTGGTTTGGAAGGACCCGAGGCATCTCCTCGACTGCTTGAACAAAGAAAAGAGTTTGAGACGACATGGGTAGCCGATGTCTAGAGGGAAGCTGCAAATGACCGAGTGACTGCGCCAACCAGAGGCAAGGCACCTCCACCACTGTTAATCGGGAGACCTAAACCTACTCGAGGAGGATAAAACAATAGCACAAAATGTCAGGAAACCAGAGCAACCACGACATTCGGCCAGCGCTCACTGAGGAGCCGAACGAGACATCGAGAGGCACCCACGAGACCCCAACATCATGTCTTGAGTAGCAGAGGTCCATAGAGATCTCAGACTGCCACCAACCGATAAATAATCATGGTATAATCTAGTATTTGAAAGTGGTAAATTTATTTTTATATTAGTTAACAATTTCATCTATTCAAAATTGCTACTTTCACCATAATTTTATAACAAAATGCAGATGATAAAAAAATTGAAAAAGTAAAAAAACATAAAGTGTTTAACTTTCTTTATTTATAAATTATTATCATCAATCACTAACACTGATAAAAAAGAAATATATATGATTCTATCAAATATAAAATAATATTATTTATTATTTATATGTAATTTATTTATAATCATATTAGTAGTATAAATTATTTTTATTTGTAAGTACAATTACAAACTATGGCTTCAATATAAACCAGATAAATTAGAATTAATATATATTATAATATGTAATTTTATTAATTTATTATTTGTTTTTAAATTTTAAATTTTATTTATTTATTTTTATTTTTTATTTAATAATATATATAATATATATATTTTTCTCAGTGTGGTTCGCGGACACCCCGTGGTCAATGGATGCTGGCTACGTCCACTAAAACTAAAGCTATCTTAGGATCCTGCCCCCTCAGCCATCACAGACCTGACCCCAAAGGCTTTCGGGGATAATTGATCTTGTGACCTCCCGAACAGCGAGGCACTGACTTGACCAGTTAAACTAACCCTTGAAGCTATATATATATATGTCTATATATATATATATATATATCAAAATAATAATAAATTTATGACTAAATCTTAACTAAATTGATATCTAAAACTCCCTATTTATTTATGAGATAAAAAAACACCTTTCCAACAGTTTTAATTATTAAAACTAAAAAATATATGTAAATACTCTACAACCCTCTACATTTAATCTTATAATTTTTTATTATCTAATAATATAATCATCTTACTTTATATGTATAATAATACACCATCCTTATTTCAATACAAATGCTATTTCCATTTTCCTATTATGGCAGGTTAATTATAAATGTATAACTACTTTACATACCAAGATAAAATTTGATAGGAATTTTATTGTTAGATTACAGTTACACAACTCTGGGGATCATCCTCTTTTGGAAGATGCTCAATTATTTCTAATAGTTCCTCCCTTTGAGCTTTCTTTCTTTGTTTTCATTGTATAGTTAAATGTGATACATTTGCATGGTATTCATTGTATAATTAAATGTGTTATATTTGCATGGTATTTAAATATATGAATTTTTTTTAGCTTTCTTTGTTTTCATGGTACAATTAAATGGGATACATGTGCATGGTATTCATGGTATAATATTTGCATGAGATTTAAATATATGATACCTTTTACATTTTACATTTTAATTTTAGGTTAAGAACAAAATTTGCTATTAAAATAAAACACAATTTTTATAATTAAATGGTATATATTAAATGATTATTTTTATTTATAATATTTTGTTGAATTATTATTATTATTATTATTATTATTTTACTTTTAGAAATAGGACAATTTGAGTAATCTATTTGAAGGAGATTGTGTAACATGTTAAGAGTGCACATAATCTAAAGTGTTATTTATAGTTATTGAAATTGAATGCTAATCTTTTTTGTTTTAACTAGCTTATTCAACCAATTATCTTTGGGAACTCTATAAGGTATAAAAGTTAGTATGGCATACATTTCTTTTGTCTAGTGATTGCATTTTTTTTGTTTGAATCATAGTTCATCTACCCTTGCAGAAATATTTTGTTTCCATATTTTACTCTAGTTTGAAAACATTTCCATTTGCAACTTTTACCTTGTTGAGTCCAATACATGTTTTATCATACATAAATTTAACACAAATCATAGATTAGGTTTTGAGTGTTATGCATTAACAAAAAATAGAGTATCTATGTTTGCACTCTACTCATTATTGGCTCAGGGATTTTAGGACAGGTGTGTCATACACCTTACAATGTTGTAGTGGAGTAGCTAATGATTGTTAAGTAATAGCATATAAAATATGTTCAGCAATAACAGGGAATAAAAGTTGAGTAGTGTTATGGAATACATGTAGATCTAGCAGCAAATGGGTGTTAAGCAGTCACAGTTGGCCATCTTTTAAACATTGGTGGTTTCCAACATGTAGAATTACAAAACTATAAGCGGTTTTAGGTTTTGCTCGGTAAACTTAACTCGGGGAAAGAGTCAAAGTTGATTGGTTTTTAGAGTATTAGTTTTGGGCCCATGGTTTTTTGGTTTGTCATGGTTTTATACATATGGATTGGACGTAATGGAGTGCTTAAAAGATTGGGAGAAACTCTATCATAATGGGACAAGGGATGTGAGTGGTGAAGGATCACATGGCAGACTTGGCCAAGGATTTAGCCAAGGATCCAATGGAATTTTGTTAGCTAGGCTTTTCCCCTGAGTTAGGGTTTTCCCAAGGTAAACATGGTGTTCATGTTTATGGTTTGTGTTTTCTTTTAATTAATTTAGTTTTTCCTCTCTGCAAATTTGATATCTGTCTAGTAAATTTCTACATTTGGTATTAGAGCCATATATTGGTTTTAGAGATATGCTTATGTGGCTAAGAGTTTATTTGGCATGGATGGAGAGATCAACACATAAGTTGTGTTGTGTTGAGGATTGCTCTGGTGAGACCTCAAAAAAAATATTGGGTGGTTTTTGCGTCCGTTTTTGGTGGTTTATGGCAAGCGGTTTTTGGGCGCATGGTGATTTTTCCCATGGTTGTGTAGATCTTGTCAAAGGAACAATGATTATGTTCAAATCCAGGGTTATTGGATTGGGTATTTATGATAGCTATGACATGTATATAATGTAATATTGCAACATAATGAAAAATGAATATATAATTTTCTTAGTTTTGGGTTTCAGGAGAAAAATCTCTGTGCATATTTTATGTAATTGTCATTGTATCTTTTCTATTAGTTTTAATAATTTGTTTGTAGGTATTATTTGTATAGGCATAAAACCTATAATTTTGTTATTCCTATTTATTGAATGTTAGGTTTGAAGAAAAACAAAATATGAATTTTACATTTTTGTTATATTGTTGAAAATTTATTGGAATCCTTATGTTGTTAAACACTCTTGTTAAGAGCATAGAGACTCTGTAATGTATTATTAACATTTAGTTGCTAAATAATAAATTCATCACAAGTTAAAGTGTGATTTTTTCTCCTCAAAGGTTTTTCCTAGGAAAGCATTGTGTAATCAATTGTTTTCTACTTATCATCTACAATTGTTTGTATAAAGTTTTATACATATTCTTCTCACTTTGGTTAGTGTTGTAAGTGTTTCCACATCTATATTTCCTTTCAATGGGTATTAGATCCTAATCACCTCAAATTTAAGGTGTTATGGACAATATTTTTGTATAATATTGGTTTGAGTGGAAGCTCGTGCAAAATGAAATCTTGTCATAGGGAAACGATTGGTACATGAAGATTAGAAATGAAGAATTTTAATGTAACTAACTTTGAGTTGTGGAAGTTCAAAATGGAGGATCTTCTCATAGATTGATATATATGGGTTGCAAAGTTTGGAACCAAATCTAGAGGTATGAAAGATGAAGAGTGGGTGTCATTGGAGAGAAAGATGAGAAGCCTTATTAAGGTATGTTTAGTCAATTTAATATTATTGAACATTTCTCAAGAAAAAAATGCAACAACTCTCCATAAGAAGTTAGAGGATTTGAATATGGCTAAATCCTTAATTAATAAACCCCCTTGACTATGTAGAAAAGGTTGTTTTCATTGAGAATGGATGATGATGATTTTATAGCCAAGTAATTAAATTCATTTAATTTTATTGTGATTTAGTTGATCTCAGTTGGAGTGAAGATCAATGAGAAGGATTGATGTATGGCCCTTTTGTATTATTTTCTAGATTCATTAGACATGTTGGTAATGGCCATTGGAAGCACTATAATGACAAACCAATATCACACCCAGCAAACCCAATGCCAATGACAACAAATGATCCAAATACACACATGCATATACCATGCATGCCAAAACTAGCTAGGAAATTATACATGCAACCTATTACATGCAAGTATTCTCGTTGAAGCTGCTTGATCCAACTTTTTTGTGCTAGATCCTTGCTTTTCTTTTCTTGCCTTATCCTTCCTTTGCTTTCCTTTTCTTTCCTTATCCTTCCTTTGCTTTCCTTTACTTTAATTTGCTTGCTTACTTGCAAAAATCAACTGACAAAAGGATCCAAACTAATGCTCTGAATCCTTTTTATTATTGATGCCTCTAATTTCTTCATTTTCACTCTATTTTCTTTCAATTTCCTCCTCACGTGTAACCTGTGACCATTTAGCTTCCTTTTCTCCTAATTTCCTTTATTTTCATAAATAAAATGCCAATTAATGCCTCTATGCCTTTTCAAAGCCTTTGTCATTGCCTTTTCCAATTTCCCCTTAGTCATAATAAAAAACAAGTGATGCCCACTACGCTGTTTTCCCAATATTCAGCTTGCAATATGTGTCCCATGACCTTGGTCTTGTTTTTCCTTTATCAAATTTATTACATGAACTTTTAACCCAGGGTTATTACATCATTAATCAAGCACATTTCATGGAGAAGAATCATGAAAGTCTCCATAAGTGTCTCCTATCAAAGCTATAAAAGTTTTGTGAGAGGATATGCAGAGATGCTAGTTGCTAGAAGTTAAATATGGTTGTAACCACATGGGATATTTGTGGATCTAGGGGAGATATGTGGATCTAGCAGAGATTTGTAGATCTACATTTATGAGTTATTTATCTTAATTTTTGTATAAATAGGAGTTCCTTCTCCTCTCAAAGGTGTGTTAAGCTTGTGAGCTGTGCTCATGCTTCAATGTTAAGTTTTGGAATGCTAAGGATTGGTTATGATTATGATTGATATTATGAATACTATTGATTTTAATACAATTCTTTCATATGGTTGTGCTTTCATGATTATATTTGTTGTTTGATCAATAACTTCCTAAAATTTCCACCTCTCATGCACTTCATGATAGCCACTTGATGAGTATGAGTGTATTTTAGTGTTTCATTTCTACAAGATAGATTAATTTCTTTAATGTTTGCTTTTTGCAAAGTTTATTTCAAGTATTTCGATTAGATGCTCGGTTTTCTATGCACTTTCTTTATGTTCTTTTATACTCATTTCATTTAAATTTCTTACTTTCAGATTCAAGGATAATTTGATAGTTATGATTGGCTCTATTTAGTATGCACACATCAGTAATCTCAATGTGTTTTAGGCATTCTAATTTTACATCATTTTCTTTCAACAAATTAGAATTTTTTACAAGTAAATTCATTTTTGAGTCCAATAGAATAGGGTTTACCTTTATGTTTAATTGAATAAAATTTCAAAAAGATTTCATAGTATAGAATTATAATATATTGTTTCTTTCAAGTTTTGAATTTGATGCTTTGATAGATATAGTATTTGAGAAATAACATGTGTGTGTGTTCATTTAGATCTTTTCATTAATCGGTTTTATTTTAGTTTTGGAATCATTTCCATAGTCTAATTTCCTTTTTGGTTGAGATTTAATTGCCTAGTATATATTGTGCAAGTGTACGTCACAAGCACATGAACCTGGATTGACATTTGATGCAAGTAATTTAACTCACAATTAAATTACGCAACATTTTGGTGTCATTGTCAAGGAATAGTTTTCAATTTAAAATGTATTTTTAGCTTTCAATACAATTTTTAGTTGCATATGTAAAGAATGATAAATAGGATGCATGAATTTCAATCAATTTATGTACTATAATAGTTTCAATACTAATCCATTTTTGTACTGGAGACCTAGAATGATGTTCAATCATTTGGAGGAGAGCCAAGAGCCATGGACTATAGTTGGTGAGGAGAAACCATTTGAGCCATAAATGGAAGCATTTTTTACATGTTTGTCTCCAGATCCTTGGTACCCTTAGAGAATGAAGGGAAACTTCTAAAAGAAATTTTAGGCATGATAACTAAAGAAGAGTACCAAGAGAGAAAGGATTACATTGAAGATTGGCTCCAAGCAATGATTAGGCCACAACATTCTTCCATTCTTAAACACATCTTGGCAATAAATCCAAATGTATAGCTAGTCTCTCATATCCTTATGGAAATTGAGGTATATTTTTCAAAGTTGGATGTGAGCATACTACAAAACTTGATCAGTAAATGACTTCACTAGAAATACTCTTACACTTGACAGAAATATTTTGTTTTTCAAAATAGAGTAGGATAGAATAAAAGAAATAAACCCAAGATTGATAATGTTTTTGAGTTTTGGTTATGAAATTTGATTTCATTTTCTTTAAAATTTTCATATGGTGGTGTAGTAAGAGCCACCTCATTCACTAACCATTGGTAGGAAGATTTACAAGAAAAGGGATTTTTGTGAAGAAGGAGCACAAGTAGAGTTTCGATAGGTAATAATTTGAGGTTTGAGATCAATTCTTCTCACTTTTCTTTTCAAATTTCAGATTTCAAATAAAGAAAGAATTGTGAAATTCCTCGGTATGCTCTCTTATTGCACTTTGTTGCGACCTAGAGGATTAGAAAGGAAGTTTGGATATGTTAGCTTTGAAATTTCACAATAAAATTCATACATCTGAAAAGAAATGACTAGGAGATGTAAATTTACTATTCATTCTAAAAGTTTGCTTAAATATTGATCTTCGTCTCAATTACTTGTGTATCAAATCTTGTTGAAACAATTTCTTTTTCTTTATTTATTTAAAAAAAAAGAGACCTAATTAAAATTTTCTCTAACATTTCTAAATAAGTTCTTTATATTTAAATAAAAAAAAAATTAAAATTAAAAAAGAAAAATCATATATATATAAAGGAAAAAAGAAAAAAACAAACAAACCAACCAACCAACCAACCAACCAAAAAAAATTAAATACAAAATAAACATTAAAAAATATATATTTTAAAAAAACACAACACAAAATAAAATAAAACAATAAAAAACATAAATAATGAAGAAATAAAAAACAAACAAAACACAAAAATAAATAAAACATAGGAACCCCATGCATAGAAAACAATTAAAACAAGAAACAAAACCCACATAGGGCACTTACATTGCATACATTAAAACAATAAATTTCGAGAGTTTAAAGAGTTGTTGCAGTGCCACTAGTAAAAATGTACATTACGAGTTTGGTTTTTTCTTTGTTGTTTGCAGGAACAATTTTAAAGATGGAAAATTATCTTGAAGTTTAAAAACATCGGCGAATCTCACTAGTCCCTAATATGCAAACTATAAAATGTTTATTGATGTATTTGTAAAGTTATTCAAATTTATAATGATATATCTCTATATAATGTTTCTGATTTTTAAGGTAAAATAATTTTATATTGTAAAATTTGGGTGAATCATTTTTATAAAAAAATGGAAATTGGTGAATCCTTTTTTCTGGAAGAATCATGGAAAATTAGCCCACCTATGAATATTATCCCCTAAAATTTTATATGATTATTTGGGCTTCGACCTTTAACAAAACCTACAAATAAAATTGAGTCTTATGTGCATTGCATTAACTTTCCACTGTTGATGTATTGGTAAAACGTTGATTTGTAGAATGGTATGTTAGTGATTATCTGCTTCTTGGGCAAGGAGACGAATTTTAATTCAAATAAAAATCTCAATGATCCAAACACATATGGAGCAATGAGTTATCTATTTAGATTTGGTCAAATATTTTGAATTCAACCCTGACACCTTCTCCATTTTAAAAACGAAAATATCAAATGCCAAACTTTAAATAGGATATTTCTCATTTCTTATCATAACTTATATGTTGTGGTGTAATGGTAAGGCATTTGGTTTGGGTAGAATAGGTTTGGAATTTCAATCATATGATTGAAAATTAAGTTGCGAATAAAACAAAAAAATAAATAAAACAAAATAAGGCTGCCACATGGCACCTCCAAATTGGCCCACATGGAAACCACCTCATTGGTCCATGAGGCGGACCAATCAACCACTTCCACATTCATTTTTCCTAGTCACACTGCCAATGTATTCACCATGTCACCAATTGTCCAACTCATCCACAATTCAATTGCCACATCATCATTTCACTGTCATTTGCCATGGCAGCATGCCACATGGCACCCTACACATAAATGTTTTTTACTATTTCACAAAAACTTCAAACGGGCATAACTTTCTCATATAAAATGTGTTTGAGGTGATTCAAGTGTCATTTGAAAGATCACGATGAGATCTACGTAATGGGTTAGCTTTAATCAATATTTGAGAAAACAAAAAAGGTCATTTGTTTTTATGGATTTACAACTATTGGACTTCAAAAACATCATCAAGTTATTAAAACATGATTATAATATGAATTTGCTTTAACTTGGTTTTTAAATCACTCAAACAAGATATATAATGAATAAATTATCAACAAAACACTAATGGGTAGTCCAAAGTGCACTACTTCCCAACAGGTAGAAGTGCATTTCATTTTAATTTATATAACTTGAAGTTGTTTTATTAGCACTATTTGTGAATTTTTTGCGTATATATCATATGAAGAGAGACTTATCACCTATCTCCTTCAAGAATCTTACATTTTATTGCAGGTTATTGCTAATATTTTATAAGTTCCAGGATGATCAAAGAAGATCAATTTATGCACAACTGGTTTTCGAAGACCAATTTATTTTTCAAAAAGAACATGAAGAATTCAAGTTCATGTCAGATCACATCCATCATGTCATTGGTACTCATTGAATTTCTTCCCTCTAAGCTTATAATCCATCGATGGTGAAGTGTGAAATTCCATCATCCTACCACTATCAGATTATGAATTCAAACCGATTTTCCCTTTGCAAGTTTCATACTTCCTGCCTCACTTAAATGTCATCCCTAACCCATGAATAAAGTCATTTAGCTCACTTACAATGTTGAGTTACCTTGTTTTCCTTTTCCTTTTGAAAAATAAAACCTGCTTCATAAATACAACATTTTCACCTATGGTCCTTTACATCATTATGGTATGCCCGCATTAAATGATGGGAGATTCATTAAGCCCTCCTTTCTAACAAGTCTTGACTCGTTGACTTCATCACATTATTTGGGTTAGAGACTAGAGATATTTTTAGTACCTTGAGTCTTGCATACCTTAATGGAAAGTTATCTCACCAATTGATGAGCTTTAGTATTGCAACAAGGATGCTGCAACTCCTAGGGAAACCAACTTTACTTTATCAATCTGGGGTTCGTACAAACTTGGAGGTGACAATGTTATATGAACAATAGATGCAACAATCTACTCTTGTCACTTCTGAATTAGGGCGATAAACAACTAGGGTTTTTCAAACCAATCTTCTATTGACTAGAAGGAGGTTGCCTACTGACAGTGAATGTAAATCTATCTTTAATGCAGAAAGTAAGTGCTTGCATATGTTAAGTCAATGAAAGTGTTGAATAGAAAGTTATATGAAAATGACATGAAATCACCTAGCTAGGAATTAAGACACATTACTTGTAGAAGAGACCTATTTAACCTTGTATTCTATCATCTAGTTATTTGGACTAAGTAGGCATGGAAACAATCCTAATATTTCTAAGACTAATGTGTGCATGCATTAGCTAAATATTGCAAAAGAGAGACTTTTTTTTTTTAATTTAGAAATGTAAATGTTAAACTAATTAGGATGATCTTTTGCAGGGGAGAAAGGTATGGGTAAACTAGTCAAAAATGACATTGAGGGGTATGTAGGTCAAGTGGAAGGCATACCCTACGCTTTGATCATTATTTCTGCCCAAAATAGTCTAAAATAGGTTGCTACAGGGTTTCTTTAGTTGCTACAAGATTTCCTGTAGTTACTACATGATGTCCTGGTTTATTATAGGAAACTTAGCTGAAAGATATAGGAAGGTAGGGAAGGTGAAAGGAAGTGCTATCAAGGTGTATGATGGAGGAATAAGGTATGGGGAAGGTGCACACTACCCAAGGGTCAGCCCAATTCTTCAGGATGGTTGGATTTGCTCAAGGTGGCTATCCACAATGGCTACAAAATAGAAATTTGAATTGATGGTTGGTAGGGTTTGGCGAGAGGTGGAGAAGACTTAGATGAGGCTGGTGGAATGATTTCCCCTTGCAGATCAGAAACTCCTATAACAACACATATTCATTTCTTCATTTATGCACGACTTTATGTAAATGCGGAAAATATGAGTCGAATTTAAGAAACCGATTTATGGATGGCTAGTGGATCAAATCTATGGAATGGAATGCTTTCTAATCTACAACAGGCTTAGGAAACCAAAATTACAAGTGCAAGTACTTCTAAGAAATCATGAACAATGACCTAATCAACAAGAAACCCTAAGATATGTAATAACCAAAAGATAACTATGTTTTTGGGGATGTGAGAGTGGGGCCCTCAAACCATGATTCTATGAGGGAGATGAGGATGAGGCCACTATCACAAGATTTTCTGAATTATTTTCTTTCACTATAACACTGATCTACTTATCCAACTAATGGAAGAAAAACTAACCAATCATCCAAAGAATTTGAAATTAAACAACACAGAAATAATTTCAGCAGCTAATCTATGATTCTAATCTAAGGATACATGTACAAAAAAGAAGAGGAGCCTCTGCTGCTAGGGTTGGGCTCTAACCCAGGAGCTTCAGCCCTTTGAGTCAACTTAGTGCTGGATCAAAGAAACCCTTTTCATTATCACCAAAATGTCAAAAATAACATGAGAATAACAGTCACAATATCCAAAGCTCGAAATTTCCTCTTGGCTACAATAAAAAGTCGAAACCTAATGAGGCCATAGGCCTTCTTATTTATACAAATGAAGCTACTAACAACTTCCTTAAAATTAGGGAGGCTTGGCTCCCAAACTTGAGATTAACTTGTCTTCAACTATCACTGGCTTGGCTGCCAATTGTAGGTTTTAACCCCGTACAGAAATTACCTGCATACGAATTCTAAATCACAGGAAAAATAAAAATGCGAGAGCATAACACATAAAACACATATACACAGAGATTTCCCACTGGATCCCAAAACCGGGACTACCAGCTTGATTTTTCATTATGTTCCTTTCAATGTTACAATACATATTTTACATGCCGAGCATCCAATACCATGGACCGAAAACCATCGCATCCAAAACCATGGACCGAAAACCAT